>CM031944.1:38818723-39068723 GCA_018749465.1 Paracanthobrama guichenoti
CTGAAATATAGTCAATATTCAAAATGATTATGCTGCTGGCGAAATAAAAGTTAAATTAAAATCATGATGATTTTAATGTGCTTTTATTAGGCCATTAGGTTTTATAAAGAAAGTGCCATTAGTTTCACAGTTCCTCCTTGTCTTGTTTCTAAAAAGCATGACAGTATTAATTAAAACTTCAGTAGAAAAAGTGCCAATAGATTTGGCAAGATTGATTAATTTCTGTAAATTAGTTCAAACTGTCCTTTTCAATGAATTAATTCCAAACTGAATGAAATAATTCACTGATTTGTTTGCATAATCACTGTTAAAGTCAGCATGAAATGAAAATTCACTTATTTTCTAAATGAATGTTATTGATCTTATTGTGAACAATTCATCCATGGATAAGTTTAATTTCTTACAATATTTGTTGGCATAACTTGATGAAAGTTTCTGATGAAAATGCCAGACTTCTCTCAGGTGACGTATGCCAAGCTTTTCCAACCATTAGTCCACTTAAACCCCGTCCAACAACTGATGGATTAAAGTCCCAGCTCTACATTTTTGTCTTTTTTGATTATCCGATCCGATTAAATCGCTACTATTGTTGCATCGTGATTTTAAACTTCAGTCACAAATGTGCTATTAGATTTAACATACACAGTATATATACACAGTATATATACACAGTATATATATATATATATATATATATATATATATATATATATATATATATATATATATATATATATATATATATATATATATATATATATATATATATATATATATATATATATATATATATTTATTTTTTTTTTTTTAAGTATATTCAAAAAAAAAAAAAAAAAAAAAAAAAAAAAAAAAAAACAGTAGGTTATGTGTAACAAGTCTTGATTATTTTTAACTTCTTGCAATAAAAATTTACAACCAACTTGCAACAATAAATGATTGGGAAGAAAAAAATAAAAAATAAATTGAAATTGAAATTCAACAAAAGGTTGAAAAATATCAACATCACAGTTCAACATCAATCTTCCTAGCTATATCATCCAGCCCTAACATACGCAAACCAGGGATCTGAACTGGTTCAAGGAACGAAAAAAAACCCAGAAACAAACATTTTACCAGGAACATAACAAAAATGAAAACAATATCAAGTTTAATCATTCTGAACAGAAATGCTTATTTGAAATTACCATTAACAGGTTCATTACATTACTTTATCGTTCTGTTTAATCATGAATTCAAATGGTATGGCCTATGCAAATGTGAGTGAGTGAGTGAGTGAGTGAGTGAGTGAGTGAGTGAGTGAGTGAGTGAGTGAGTGAGTGAGTGAGTGAGTGAGTGAGTGAGTGAGTGAGTGAGTGAGTGAGTGAGTGAGAGAGAGTGCTTTCTGGTAACTGATGTTGATTTCAAAATCAACAAAACAACCATGCCCCTATTTTGATAGCTCCGCCCCACACATACGTAACCCAGGCAACGACTATGGTGGAATCTGCTGTGCCAGCCGGCCGAGGCTATGTCATCAATAAGTGAAAGCAATGTGTTGCTATGGTAACCCAGGTCAAATGTTCAAATGTTCAGGTCAAATTAATTTCTTCCATCCCAAAAACACAAACACAGTTCTCATGAACAACTCGATAGCACGAGCACGAACATATTATAATTATGACAAGATTAGAGGGTTATATTGATCACAAAAAGAGGAACCAAAGGAAACAAACATATATTAGGAGTATATTATCTTACTTTTCGGACGCACTGCGAGCTGACGCTTGAAACAGTGGTTTATAGGATGTGGAAATGAATGGGTCTTTATCATCGCTGAAGTGAACAACGATACGATCGCAAATGGACAAGCAAGCGAACATGACACACGAGCATATTCAAGCAAAAGCCAGCATATATTAGCTCTGTGAAACAAAACAAAGCCAATGTTACTCGCCTATCGAGAAGAAATAAAGAAACCTCAGCCTTCGCTCCTTGAGTTCTCTCCAGCGCTGGAAAGCTGATACTTCTTGCCTGATCGTAAGCCTTCTTTTGTTCTACAGACATCTTCCACATGTTTTTTATCTGCCATCTCTCTCTTTCTCTCGTCGCTCTGCTAATGTCTGTCTTGTGTCATGTCTTTTAAATAACGATGTGCACTGAGTGATCTCTTCTCCCCGTCATTAGACACGCTCCTTACTGCTGATTGGCTATAAGTTTGTTTTGGTACTCTGCCCGAGACACTTTTCTGAAGCATTTTTGAATTACCACTTACCCCACCTTTAAATGCGTTTTGAAACCAGTGAAAATTGCAGGTTAGTAGAACCGCTACTATTCAGGAATTGAAACAAGTAAAATAATTAACCAAGTTAGTATCGTGGCTTTATTATGTTCAGACAGCAAATACCACTCTTCTCCGATCCTCAAATACATCACACCTTTTGGCTTATTCAAAGAACCAGCTCTTTATTTTTTACCCTTGCACTGCAAACAAGCAGAGACGGACTCCAAAATGTGAGCAGCACTTCATTAAGCTTTTTGCTATTTTTTCAAATCAAACCATTTTTGGAACGGTGTTACAGAAGGAATGCATGAACAGAAACGTTAAAATACTGATTCTGCTTGGAGTGAACAGATTGATTCCCGGTTACGGTGTGGTGAACCGTGAACCCGGGCGATCCACTCAGAGAGGTATTAGCGCTCTGGCTCCAGCTCTTTTACGAGGAGAGAGAGAGACTGCGGTGGCTAGATATGGCTTCACATACACGCTTAAACACACAAAGAACTGTGTATAATGCGGACAGAGGGGAGGGACACCAGAACTGCAGTGTGTGTGTCCGTGTATGTGTGTGTGTGTGTAAACCCAGTCCTGCTAGTAAGATGCGGCTCTGTTCAGGTGCATAAAGAGAGAGTGAGGAAGAGGGGGAGAAAGAGGCCTCCTTCGTCTTGTTGCCATGACAACTCCGACCTCAGCTCTCCCTCTACAGTGCCATTAAAACCCTCAGGCCGTCAATCATCCGCCAGTAGGGAGAGTGTGTGTCCATGTGTGCGTGCGCGTGTGTGTGTGCATGTGTGTGTGCGTGCGCGTGTATGCATGTGAGAAGGGAGGGACCAAGCTTTTCAGCGCTCGTCTCGTTGCTCACTGATTACTGCCATCATCTCATCAACCCATTAAACAGCAGCTCATTTCGGTATACACACCTCTACACCAGCCACTAAATAACAGTACTCATGTAAACATAAACATACACACACACACACACACATACACACACATTCGCTCTCGGGTATTACGCTTCAGCACGGTACTCAATACCCGCTGCACAAGTAAACAAACACTCGAGCATGCTCGCATAAACACTTGGGGTTTACATCTCAACACCAGTTGCAAAACTAATATTCGACACCAGTTTACAGAGCTTGAGAATATAGACACACGTGGCTCTTACTAACAAGTACTTATTTTATTTTATTCTTTCCCTCTACGCAACCTTATTTTAAAAATATGGAAATAGTTTTGCTTTCTCACATTCAATGCTTGCTCGGAATGGTAGTCCATTTTATTTTTCCCCCAAATGGTCGTATGAGAATTTTAAATATTCATTTTGGACATGAAAAGTTTGATACAGTATTGTATATTTAAAGATGTCAATAGGGTGGGGATATCTATAATTCAAAGTATTATCTTCATGGTACTGTCCTGACATGATGTTGTTGCTGTAGTCTCATACCAGTGTATTGTATGTTGTATCATCATTTGGTCTATATTTGTATTTTTTTTTGTATTGTTTCTTTGCAAAACAGTTCCTACACACCACACTCCCACTCACAAACATACAGCTCTTAAGAAACTATTCTTGATAAAAACATCAAGGCTGCTTCTCTCATTCATTTACATTTCAAGCTGAAGTTAAGTCAATTAAAACTTTAAATCTAAATGTTATCGGGCCGAGTAGTGAAACCTGTGGCATCCCTGAATGCCTGGCTCCTGTAAATAGTCTCTTATTTGAGGACGGACCTCCAAGCAGCTGTGCAGGTTATTAAAAATGATTCAGCAGGCAAAGTGCAAAGTGGGAGCCGAGAATCAGACCCTTCAGCTCAGTCCAGCATCCTTAACCTTTGCACATCTCCTCCTCTTCAACTCTCTCCTGATGGCATTCTCTCTGGTGGCTTCCATATCCTCACTTTTCTCTCATTCATTTCGCTCCATTCCCATCTCTCTTGTACTCTACTGTGCAGCTGGAGTTGAGTCTATAAAGATTAGCTGGAAAGACCTGCATGCATAATCAAGCTGAGGACAGATGTGTCGTTAAGCGAATGGGAGATGTGCGTGTGTAAGAAGCTGTGAAGGAAAGTTAAGTGAAAGTCGGCCGTGAGGTGAGGCTAGTCCACTAACTAAAGCTGCTACGAGCATAGAGGTACCAGAACCTCAAAATCCTGTATCTGAACTTTATTGAAACTGGTTTAGGCCCATAGGTTGTCTGTACTAAAGAACAGCTTCCATCTTAAAATGTAGCCCGCTTAATGTTTGTTTTTAGTTAGAAGTCATATGTGTAGCGCCGTGGAAAGAAGAAAAACAGCCAAATAAAGACAAGTAGCCTATAGTAGAATATAAAGAGGATGGGTGTAATTAACGAGAGGCACTAAACAGAATTAAACTTAAGTTTGAAATAACAGTAGAGAATGACCATATATAAAATTGTGTAATTGTAGCTTTTTGTTTTTACCAACAACAGCTAGCCACCAAATTTCCACAGCTTTAGGATGTCCATAAAGCTGAGAAGGACATCCTTCTCAACCACTTTTACTTTCGTCAATACAAATACAATCCTCATCCTTTATCGGATGGAAGCATATGCATCTCAAACTAACAATCTACTGCAAAACAGTTGCTAACATGTAACTTTAAAATGTGATAATCGGACTAGTGTCAGCAGGTTAACAAAGCTGAAGCCAAAGCACGTTCTTCTGGGCATTATATTCAGTTCAGACCTGTGGCCTGAAAACGGTTTTAACGCAAACACATCAATGTTCCCGAGCAAGTCCGTTCACATGAGCCTCACTTGCCAGTGAACACTGACCCACTCGCTATCACCTTCCACAGATAAGACATGGAGACAAACACCTGTATGGGAAAACACACAGCAGATTCCGTCTCGGCAAACTTAACTCCGGCGCTGTGAACTACTGCTAATGAGGCTAACGTGCTGAAGTACTCGTGCTAGAGAGAGAGAGAGAGAGAGAGAGAGAGAGAGAGAGAGAGAGAGAGAGAGAGAGAGAGAGAGAGAGAGAGAGAGAGAGGAGAGAGAGAGAGAGAGAGAGAGAGAGAGAGAGAGAGAGAGAGAGAGAGAGAGAGAGAGAGAGAGAGAGAGAGAGAGAGAGAGAGAGAGAGAGAGCCAGAGAGAGAGGCACTGAGAGGAGGAGGGTCATTAGGAGGAAGCAGTTATATGTCACAGACCTCTGTGAAACAAAAGAAATGAGGGGACAGAAACGGATGCCAAGACCACACTGCTAATTGGAGATAATTAATGCCATTAATTAGGCAATGAGAGGGAGGGAGGGTTGGGGAGGGAAGCAGTTATGCAGAAGAGAAACAGGAGAGGGACGGAGAACAGTACCGGGAGCGCACCAAAGAGTTTCTGGTTTGCGCTCACAGTGTCCAATTCCTCTGTGACCCGGGTAAGAGGGGGGCGATGGCACCTCAGAGAGCACCTTTTGGCCCGTGGAAAATCACTTTTTTAAACTCGTAGCTGTTACAGGCAATGAGCCAGCTAAAAGAAACAAGGCAGGACTAAAGGCATATTATGTACAGTAACACTGGTTGCTCCCTCAGTCCACATACATTCCTGTGAACACATGAGTAAAGGATAGTAAAGGATAATCCTCCGCTTTGCGGCGGGTGGTTCTCTGCCTCCACATTGTGCATTAAAATTGTTTAATGCACACTGCACAACTAGCGCAAAATTTGATCGGAAGGGTAAAAATGACGGTTATTTCCGTTAGTTATGGCTTGTTAGATCTAGCATTCTGCCTGCTTTAAATCAGATGCATAAAAGTTGAGTGTAAGATTACATTTATTTGAATGAATGAACTATAGGAGTTAATTGAATTAATTATTGAGACAGAGAGAGATATGTGTGTGAACTACTTGAGTCTGTGCAGCATCTCTCTGTCTATTAAAGGAGTAGTTCACTTTAAAACCAAAATGACCCCATGATTTACTCACCCTCAAGCCATCCTATATGACTTTCTTCTTTCCAATGAACGCAATTGGAGTTATAATAATAAATATCTTGACTCTTCCAAGCTTTATAATGGCAGTGACGGGATCCAAAGCACCATACTAAATCCATCCATACTAAACGTACTCCATATGGCAGGCGGTCTGCAGGAAGCTAGATATTTTACTTTATACATTTTTACATATGGATATTTTTCTTACAAATCTCAATCGAGTTCCTTCAGAAGGCCTTTATTAACCTCCCGGAACTGTGTGGAGTACGTTTATGATGGATGGATGCACTTTTTTGAGCTTCAAACTCAAATGGACCCTGTCACAGCCATTATAAAGCTTAGAAGCATCCGGATATTTAAGAAAGTCATATTCACCTAGGATGGATTAAGCATGAGTAAATCTTGGGGTAATTTTCATTTTAAAGTGTACTAATCCTTTAACAACGAAGCTGCGAGTTTAATTACTTGAAATCCAGTGACGTTACCCTTGTTGCTGAGAAATAAAATGTAGCAATTCAGTAGCGAAGCCATTTTATTTTTATTTTATAGTCACAGGGCAGCATTAAGTTTCTGTGCTGCTGAATGCTTCTGTGTGTACGCAGCGTGATCTCCGAGCCCTGTGTGCCAGTGACGTACAGCACCTGTCAAAAGTTTGGAAACATTACAACATTACAATTGACACTTAAGACTGAAGTAATGATGCTAAAATTCAGCTTTGCCCTCACAGGAATAAATTACATTTTAAAATATATTCAAATAGAAGACAGACAGTTCTTTTCATTCATAATAATATTTCACAGTATTTCTGTTTTTACAGGATTTTTGATTAAATGAATACAGTCTTTGTGAGCATAACAGACTTCTTTCAAAAACTTTTTTTTTTTCCCCAAAACTAATGTTTCCAAACTTTTGACAGTTACTGTACAAGTACGTGTGCTTCAATGAAAACAGAGCATTAATATAGAACAGTGATTGAACTGAAATTAAACGGTTTCATTGCACACCTTCCAGCCAGTCAGAATTGAGTATTCAGACAGATCATGGTATAAACATATAAAACATAAAAACTGACACATGTGTGACAAGATGTTTTAAATGTTTTTGAAAGAAGTCTTATGATTTGCTCTATATAGCAAAACCATCAATAATCATCATTTAAAATAACTTAACTTTTACAAATAAGAGCCATTCAGTGTACAAATTTACCATAGCGATTTTAAAAGTTCTGATGCTTTGTTACAAAGTAGATAAAGAAAAAGAGTTAAATTGTAATTAAAAGTTAAATGGAAAACAATCTGTACAACATTTACATAAAAATAAGTTTTATCTTATTTATTGGATTTGTGCATTTTGTTGTGTAATAGATCTGTTCGTGCAATTTAGGATGACAACCAACATTACCATCAAAAAAATAATTACTCAACTGCTCATAATATCTTTACTTGACTAATTGAAAAACCTGAAGAAATCTCTAATTAACTGAGAAATACAAGTCACAGTTTTGACTAAATCTTTTAATATTTATCTTTCATAATGAAATAAATGAGTGTTTTCAAACGCATCATTCAATTTCACAGGTATTTGAATTGACTACTGACATTTTTGGTATGGTGACACCCTATGCCATTGTAAATCAAGGTGAGGCAGAGCCAGAGGGACAGAAAGAAAAATATATGATGCTCATAAAACCGACACATTAGGATGAGCCTGCTAAACTCAGTTGTCACCTATTTTCTAGTAACTCAAACCCTACAAACCCTGCACATTGAAGAAAGCCTTTGGCAGGCACACTCCTCCTTACACACTGACCTGAGCCCAAACGTGCAACAAATCTTCTTCATGCTTTTGAAGTGACACACCGAGCCACTATTGTAAATGAATATGGGTGAAAACACTGATCCTTTGGGATATGAGGTCACTTCATACTGCAATGCTTGGGCTAAAATACAGAACGACTTTAAAGGGTACATAACACACACAGTTTCTGCCAATCTCATGTTAATCTCGAGTACCTATAGAGTAGTATTGCATCCTTCATATCTCCAAAGAGTCTTTAGTTTGATCATATTTATAAAAGACAGATACGCTGTACTGATTCTTTCCGAAAACACCGAGCTCGTGGAGGCATGCAGTGGGCGGAGCTAAAGACACACACACACACACACACACACACACACGTTGTGTTTCCATGTTTTATGTGGACTTTCCATAGACATAATGGTTTTTATACTGTATAAACTGTATATTTTATCCCCTTACACTAACCCTACCCATCATAGTAAACTTTCTGCATTTATACATTTTCAAAAAACATCACTTAGTATGATTCATAAGCTGTTTTCCTCATGGGGACCAACATTGTCCCCACAAGGACAATGATTTCGGATATTGTCATCATTTTGTCCCAATTAGGTAGGGTTTACCAAAAATTTTGGTTAGGTTTAGCAAGAGAATCCAACTCTTTAACAGTGTAAATAAATCAGAATGCATGAAATAGCATTAAACCCGCCCCGCCCCGCCTTAACTCAGTTAACAAATTACTTCTTAGCAGAAAGATTGATTATATTTGGGAGCAGGTTTAAAACTGTCTTCTCACTCATTTGCTTCTTAATAAAAGGTTTTTGGTTGTGGTAAAGTTACTAACTATACCACATAATAATACAAGACTGTACATGTCACTTCAAGAAATTTCTCAACTAAGCAGACAGGCAAAACAAGCTGTACGAGAGATCAGGAACCTCTTCAATAGGTTCATAATCTAGCAAAGACAAGACAACAAACAAACAAAAAGAAACTACTTTTTTGGCTCTCAATGAGATATCCCGTATTCAATCACGTATTCAATCACCACTGGTACAGTTGGGCAATATTGGTAACCAACTGGTAGAGATTTTGCTACATTTGTGTCTCGCAAGTCTTGCTTGAACTTCAATGACCTCTCTATGACCAAAATCATTTGGACAAGAACACGTTTTAAGCGTCCGGATTTGGTGTGGAACCTCCTGTGTGCTCCGAGCAAGCTCTCCACTAATGTCCTCAGCAGGGTGCGAGCACACAGGTCAGATAAACAACCAGTCACAACACCCCTTAATCCAGTGTAAAGCCAGAGCTCACCCCGTAAAGAGTGCAAGAGCTCAGAGGATGGGCTGACAGGGCAGCCGACACAAACATCTCAAGCCTTACTGATCATACTGGAGGTCTATGAAACTGCCTGCATGTAATATAGCGCTAATAGCAACAGGGGGCGCTCTGCAGCAAATACACTTCCCTGCCTTATTGAGATTTTGATTTCATGTTGTATGGTTTATCTGTAAATAAATGAAATTACCATGTTACTTGACATTATCCAATTATATTGCTAAATAAACAATTAATCATCACTTCATCCAACAACAAATTCTGTCATCATTTACTCATCCTCATGTCTTCCAAACCTGTATGGCTTTCTTTCTTCTGTGGAACTCAAAAGAATATAGATTTTTTTATTATGGTTTGTTAATACAGTTGTTTTGGACCCCATTGACTTTCACTGTATAGACAAAAGAAATGTATATTTTGCGTTTCACAGAAGAAAAAAAAGCCATACTGGTTTGGAACAACAAAATGATGTCCAGTCTTCATGTTTGGGTGAGCAATTCCATCATTTCTTCTACAAAAATCTAGCACTAATACTTTAAGAACAGAAGCGTCTGGCATTTAAATCTTCTTTGGCCCTGATGAGATACTGCAGATAAAGAGCGTGGAGTCGAATAAAGTTGTCAGGGCTTCCTCTCGGCAGCTGGCAGCCTGCGAACAGGCACTTGCATGTCATTGGGGCAACCTGCACCAGCGTCTCCATGAATAAATAACAACACACCTCAAAATATCCCTGCAGGCCATGCCAAACACCACAGCACATACAGCTTTATCACTCCCTCAATGTCATGGAATTTCATCCCTCGCTCGCTCACTCACTCTCCTCCGCTGTGTTGGTGCGTGCGAGACAGCGCTACGCAACGAGAGGCAAAAGTGTGTGTGTGTCTGAGTGTGTTGTAGGGTGTGTTAGGCATTAACTATACATTTAGAGTGATCTTTGTTTTCCTTTAGATGTTTAACCCCTCCCCTCCCATCAATGCTTCTTTTCCCGTCCAACTTCTGGATCTGATTTCGTAAAGCTCATGCATGCACACATGGTGAATGTTTAAAAGAACTTCCATGTCATTTGCAATCATGTCTACACTGACATACTGCTGTTAGAGTACGGTTGATAGATGCCCAAAGCTACAAATCATTTTAACAGCATATTTTCTACACAACATACAAAAACATTTCCCATTTTGTGAAACATCTAAATGGCATTATAAAAGCATGTTCTTGAGAATCATCATGGAAAACCAGTAGCCTCAAAGTATACCGAGAAACTTTGCCTTTCTAAATTTTACCATTGTAACCATAGTTACAGCCGCAACACATAAATTTGTATGAGATATTTAGGAATCTTTTGTTAATGTTGATATTTTGTTAATTGTTATTAAATTTCAGTGGTGAATAGAGATCGAAAAAGTTTCTTGTGGTTATATAAGCAATATCATCAGAAAACATTATTAATTGTTTTATACTTTTTGATATATATGCACATTATAAATATTTTACATTATTATTATTATTATTATTAATGATGATAACAATAACAAAACAGAACCCAAAAAGTAAAAGTGTTAATATACTATTTTTTTATATTATACATTACATTACATCACATTACATTATTATTATTATTATTATTATTATTATTATTATTATTATACGTTGTCACATTATCATTCAAAAGTTAAGTACCATATTTTTTTAATTAATACTTTTATTCAAGGGTGCATTAAACTGATAAAAGTGACAGTAAAGTTTTACATTGTTACAAATTTTTTTATATATACATTATATTTTTATAAATACTTTCTATTCATCACAAAAAAATTACAAAAGCAGCAGTTTTCAACATTATAATTTTTTTCTTGAGCAGAAAATCAGCATATTAGAATGATTTCTGAAAGATCATGTTTAAATTGTAATAATATTTCACAACTTTACTGTTTTTACTATATTTTTGATCAAATAAATGCATCCTTGGTGAGCACAGGAGACTTTTGAACATTTGAACATATTATTGATATAAGTCATAATAGTAGCGATTTGGCAGAAACAATGATTACCATGGTATATTTTTCAAAAGGGTCATGCCGATTTAAAAATAATAAACAATATAATACGAACAATGACAGTGCAAACCTCCAGGCAACAGTCTGACCTAGAACCAGAGACTTTAAGACCCTGGGGAGAGTCGTACCCCCTAAAACAAGCGCACACACACACACACACACACACACACACACACCTAAGAAAATTCCAAGCTCTCCCTCCCCTTTCCTCTATGCTAATTCTGTGAGTGAACGCACAGGCCGCTGAGTCCCAAGAGAAGGAATAGTGTTGCTTGCTTTCACCCTTCCCTCTTTTCCTCCCTCTATGGCTTCTCCCTCCCCCTTTTGAACACCCACCCCCCCTCGCCAAGAGGGGATGGGTGTCAGCAGCTTGCAGAAGCTGTTGCCATGGAGACGGGTCCTGTCTGCTCTCCGTCCCCCAGGCATCCCAGATCAAGAAGGCAGAGGGGGGAAATAGAGGGATAAAAGAGTGAGAGAAAATAGAAAGAGTGCACGAAAAAAGAAAAGTGAAAGAAACAGTGCAAGAGGGAGAACACTACATGAGAAAACTATATTGCTATGGCCGATATTTGGCTAATTTCAGCTTGGCCACTTTGGCCGAAAACAGTGTTCGCTTGGCCAATTAAGTGTTACTCCACACTTGGTCAATACATAATGCATATTTTCTGTTGATATTTTAGTAAACTAGAGTAAATATTGAGTAAAATAAGTTTTTAATAATACTATATATATTATACCATATATATTATATAACTATATTAATAATATAGTTTTAAGTGTTAAGCATGCATATATATATATATATATATATATATATATATATATATATATATATATATATATATATATATATATATAAAACAACGCTTACAAGTGAGTATTGTGCAAATTAAGTGTTTTATGTATGTAACAAAAATGTATTCAGACGCCTTCAACATTTTCTCACATTAATCACAGTTTATTCGCTATGGTTTAGAAAATGGTAATAAAATGTGATAAGAACTCAGAGTTAAACAGTGTCAGAACAAATTCATCTTGATAATGTCAGATAACTTTGATCGAAAGGTATGTAATGGATTATATATGATAATGTGTCACAGTTTACTTTATTTTGCTATCCTCACTTGCATAAATTAACTAACTATAGTGTCCTGCACCCACTAGTGATTTTTGGTTTGACTCTGTGTGTGTGTGTGTGTGTGTGTGTGTGTGTGTGTGTGTGTGTGTGTGTGTGTGTGTGTGTGTGTGTGTGTGTGTGTGTGTGTGTGTGTGTAAATTGGGATTATTTTAAGATAATGATCTGCTGACTGAACATTATCCTGCTTATATCACACCTACTTATCAAATAAATAAATAAAAGGTCATTAAATATTAACAGAGCTTTTATTGTCTAAGAATAAAAAAGACTATGGAGTGATACAAGAGACCAGCATAGCAATTTAGTAAATCGGCTGGTCAATTAGCGTCAACAATTAGTGAGAAAATCCTACTTTGCTATGGATGACGGATGAGAAATGAGACAGCAAAACATGCTGGTGAAGGAAGAGTGTCATCGTAAAATTATCATCGGTTCTCAAATACAGCCAGATCGCATATCAAATGCTGTCATGCTGTCAAATGGCACTGTTTAATTGGCTTGCACCCCCATTACGCCTGTAAACTTGCGCACTCTTGCTCCAGAAGTTCAGTGCGTCTGTTTCCAGTAGCTAACAGAACAAAAGGGGGTTTCCTGCTCTGGCTTAAGGGGGCGATATGTCATAACAGGACATGAGAGATGTCACTTTAAACTCTGAAACACACAGAACGAGAACAGAGGAGGAGGAGGAGGAGGAGGCGGTCTGGCCTGAGGTAAAATAACAGATGTCTTTGTCCGCTGACTCCAGACTATCATTTAGACTTCCATTACATAAACTGTGATACCTCAAACAGTCATTTGCGCCCCTCAGGTGTTCAGTGCTGAGGTAAAGCTGCTCTGCGAAGTCACTCCATTTGCCTTTCGCAAGTCCGAAGCAATAACTCCTGTGTGAATATGAAGTGAGCGCATTAATGGCTGATAATGCAGGGTCTGGGAGGTCTGGTGCGAGATAACAGATGACTTTTGCCTGTGTATGGCCAGCTCATCTGTTCCGTAATTGAACCAATCAGAGCCTCTGCTCCTCAGTCACCTTCTCTGTCACCATCAGAGGAGAAAGAGAAAGAGAAAGAGAAAGAGAGAGAGAGAGAGAGAGAGAGAGAGAGAGAGAGAGAGAGAGAGAGAGAGAGAGAGAGAGAGAGAGAGAGAGAGAGAGAGAGAGAGAGAGAGAGAGAGAGAGAGAGAGAGAGAGAGAGAGAGAGAGAGAGAAGAGGGGGGACAGCAAAAGGGAGAGAAAATTCCCTCTGTGCCTTAGCCAGATTAAACTGGCTTTGTAATCCGCTTGGTTTTCACCCCCTCATCCTCAGATCCGTGTGTGCATGCGCACGGAAAAGATAGCGAAAAAAAACACTGCATAAGTCGAAGTGGGAGAGGGGGAGTGAGATTTCCGTTATAAACAAACCGCACGTGTTCCAGACACTCCAACATAAATATAAATGAGGAAAAAGATTATTTTTTAAAAAGGAGGTGAGAGAGAGTGCGTGTGCGCACATGCGTGTGTAAGAGAAAAGGTTGGATAGGGAGCACGGGAAGCAGTGAAAAAAATAGTGTGAGTGTGTGGGCTCCTATCGTAACAGGAACGAGGTGGGATAACGCTGTTTGCACACACATTCTCTTGCTGTCAGTCTGATGGTGTTGATGACAGCAGGACCGAACGGAAGATGCCAGGAGGTGACTGCTTCACGCTGCTGCCAGATAAAGAGAGAAGAACACGTCACATCATACAGCTAGTGGGTGGAAGTGTGCGTGTGTGTGTACGATCAGCCCACGCTCGCTGGTGGGGAAGACCAAACATGCAAACGTATGAAAGCGACGTATGTTACGTCTGGCCAATGATGGATTCTTTTGAATTTGCTCATCGTTACTGCATCGCTGCTTTGGAGAAGACACAAATGAAGCGTCAAATAACTAGGAACTACCACCGATACATCTGTGCTTCATGTGGCTCTCCTTTCAGTCAACTATTAGTGTTAGTTATAGTTTGTTAAATGGAGAAAACACAGTTCTTGAGAAAAATTTTTGGACTATTTCTTACTAAAACGCAATGTACGAATGAAAACAAAATCTAATGTTTTAAATCTAATGATGAATTTAATGTTTAAAAGTGCCCTGCCACACAAAACTGTTTTTACTTGTACTTTTTTGAAATATGCTAGGTCCATATGTGTTTGTGTTATGTCATGAATGTGAGAATGAACAGCTACCTCCTCTGTCAGCTCTAGCCACTGAAAAGAAATAAGCAGAGAAATCAGGCCATTTACAAAAGCTGATGAGTCTGACATGGTGTTGCCTAAGCTCATTACTATTCATGAGCACGCCCAGTTGAGACCGCGCCCACAGAATTCATCTAGCTAAGTGTCAGTTTTCGTATACATCAAGGATGGCTGAACATATACATATACATACATATACACATATATATACATATATGTAAATATATACACACACACACACACACATATACATATATACACATATACATATATATACATATATACATACACACACATATACATACATACATATATATATACACACACACACACATATATATATGTATATGTGTGTGTGTATATATATATATACATATATATACACACACATTTATATATTTGGAGCTGAGGTGACATGATGACTAACAGACAGCAGACAAACGGTTATCCACCTGTCACTCAATGCCAAGCCCTTAATTATGCAGAACTTTAAAGCTGCAGTATGTAAAACAATTTCAGTAAAATATCCAAAAACCACTAGGCCAGTGTTATATATTTTGTTCAGTTGAGTACTTACAATATCCCAAATGTTTCCAACTATTTGTAAATTGTGAGAAAATGGCTATTTTAACCAAGGAACTGGGACGTGTGAGGGTGTCGCCTGTCAATGGCATCATATCTGAGTTACCCTCGGTTTCCGGTTTTATTTTGCAGAAACACTTTACTCTTACTGCAGTGTGCAACAAGTGTCAGCAGCCGCCGAGCGAACGCACAGAGTAACGTCATAACATCATTTTCAACACACTCAAATGTATCTAATATGATAAACAGAGCTGCGTTACCTCATACTCATGACTGGAAAAGCGGAAATTGCGCCGGCGACTGTGGCATAATAAAAGTCTATCTATACCATGCTAGAATATGGCTTGAAACAAGGTAACCAAGGCATTTTTTCCACAAAAAGTGTTACCGAGTCCATGGTAGAATTTCAGACATTACCACAAAAGTAATAAAATACATGTGGCGGGGCAACTTTAAGAAATTCAGAAAGAAAGAGAATTATATTTAGCAAGAAATGAAATAAAAGAAAAAAGTGAAATGTCTCACATCGTAGTATGTAGAAATGAGTATTCCAAAGATACCCGGATTATCTACTTTTCTTTTGTGCAGATCTGTGCACACTCCAACAGCTAACATTGCCCACAACCCATTGCATGTTAGACAAGGATTCAATTAAAACTGCAAATGTGAATAAAAAGTGTAAAAAAAAAAAAAAAATGCAAGTCCCACAGTTAAGTAGAGAGGTTTAGATAAAGGGGTTTGAGTGATTAATAATCAGTATCTAATCTGAAGAAAATACATTTATTGAATGTTTTCCACATTTCATCTGCAACATATCTGCAACAGCGAATAGGGATGCAGTGAAAGCAAAGAAAAAAAAATTGTGAATTAAACAAAATCAGAGGGGGATCTGAACAACAGAAAAGATCTAGATAAATTAGTTGCTCTCACTAAACAAACCATCATGAAAACATCAAACAAAGTGACTGAAAAAAACAACTGTGACAGCCAAAAAATGTTAATCAAACACTCACTGTTTGCAAATACTCATGTTAATGGCAATGACAAATATGCAAAACCATTTACGATAACTGTGTAATTTAAGCTGTCTAAATATACTTTTAACAAATCTACGACAACGGCATTGTTAAACACTTACTGTTTATTTATACAGTCATACAAAGGTGTGTGCGGCAAAAATTAGAGAGTGGGAGGTCGTGCACGTTGAGTGTGGACAGCAAATTTAACTTTGCGCACGGCTCCGCATCCAAAGATACACAACTTCAAGGCAAATCTAGCCGAGCAGTACAGCTCACCACACTGGCACCCAGTTTGCACATCTAAATTAGTTGCTTGTGTTTACAAAATGAGCCTACAAAAGCAGAAATAAGCCCTTTTAATGGAAATAAAGATCCATGTGTAATAAAAATGTTCACAAAACGAAATGAAATTGTTTAGTGACATTAGAAAATATTTATGAAATCGTTAATTTAGTTGTATACATGTTCTCCTGTCCATATTTTGTTCTAAGGTCACAAGTAATAATCTCAAGGTTTACTGGGTTTCACACGATTCTTTTGCAGTGTTTTTGGAAGTGTATACTAAAATAAACATGGTCACGTGTGTACCTTACTTCTCGCCGCCATTTCCTAATGGTTTACAGAACAATTACTCGCCCTGTTGTTTAAAAAAAATAGTACAACGGTGAGTGTCAAGTATAAACGCCTCGTCTGTTTGCAAAGCCAGGCGAAAGTATAAACAAGGCTTAACTCTACACCCATGCATCATTTAGTATACGCAGATCCATTAATATGCAAATTATCCCCGTCTCCACTCACTCACACCAGCTCGGAATACCTGATCCACTCGCTCAACTTTACTGAAGTAACGAAGGTATCGCTCCTTACAACGTCGGACAAAACGGTAATTAACCGTGATGAGCCTTTTGCTTGACTACGCTATCAAACAACTAATAATGTGTTGCTGTTACACAAACCATGTTCCCATTCACCATCTCAGTCTGCCTTCTAAAATCCTTACAAACTTACTAAATAAGATATTGGCCTCCTGAACTTAAAACTGAAGAAACGGTTTACATATTTTATGAATGAAACTAACTGAGAGCACAGTGCAAGCGTGTTTGTGTCAGGTTAAGTGCCTGTTCATCATGTTAGCGGTGGCCCTGTGGTGTTCCTGTGACCTCTCTGACACACACCTGAAGCCTTGAGTAATTAACGATACGATGAAGATAAATGGTTTTAATGGCCAGTCTACTCAGTCTTCTTAAAGTGACTATTCAATTCCACTGATCAGCGTTACAACCACAGTAGTCATGTGGGGAGAGATTATTATAATAGTAAAACAGATGTTTAACTGGACATCACTAATCAACCAGGTGTTTATTTTTCATTAGCAAGTTAGTTGACCAACAAAAAATATAGAAAATGGAATAATTTTTGCCACTGTAACCGTGTCATAATGTGACCTGAGTGCGTGAGGAAAAGAATTCCAGACAACAATGCCATCAGATGACAGGAGGACAGAGAAGAGCCAAGGACGGTCTAGAGCCCTAAAAACAGCAGTATTTTTCACATTAATGTTGCCATGGACACCATGTCAAACGTGTGCATGCTGTATGCACGGACATGGTTAATTTGAGCTGGTCTTGATGTGCTAGATCTGTTTATACCAACACAAGAAAAGGCCATATTAAAAACAACTCCAGAGGTCACACAATGACTAAAAACGCATCTAAAAAAAAATCTGATTCCTTCCTTCAGTCTTCACAGCGAAGACCCTCATTAATTCAGGGAGGTGAAGCTCAGATATCAGTGAGCAGAGCAGAAACGCATTCCTCCATAAAAGTAATGACTTGGATTAAAAAAATGGAAATACATCTATTTGCTGAATAAAATGTTAATCTTGCAGCTTTTACTAAATAAAATCCTTGGTCTAGTCATTACTGCATTATTCTCAGCCAAGTCTCAATGCTGATGAAGTCATGAGAAACTACACCAGCTGTCTTAAAGATCCTAGACAGATTTAAAGGAGTCATGACATGAGAAATCAAATTTGCCTTGATCTTTTGACATAAAACATCCTGCAAGTTTCATAGTTTAGAACATCCTCCTCGTTATAAACAAAGCATTTATTTAACCAAGCTCCAAAAACAGCTCGTTTGGATATTGTGGGATTTGTGACGTCACACGGGCAAATACATTTGCATATTTGCGAGACATCGACGAATCGTTATACATCATACGGCCACTGGCACTCTGTCGCTTAACCGCAAGTTAATGAATTCATAAATGCTTTGTCTTTAAATGGAGGTTTTAAATGGATGATGTTTTCAAATCATGTACTCCTTGTGCAATAGCGAGTGCCGTTGATACGGTTTCCTACGTAACGACGTTAGCAGCGAGTGCCATTGATAGCGTTTCCTACGCAATGACGTTAGCAGCGAGTGCCGTTGATACCGTTTCCTACGCAACGACGTTAGCAGCGAGTGCCGTTGATACCGTTTCCTCGCGCCTTGACGTTAGGCGAGTGCCATTGATAGCGCTTCCCTCGCAATGGCGTTAGCAGCGAGTGCCGTTGATACCGTTTCCCACGCGAACGGCGTTAGCAGCGAGTGCCGTTGATACCGTTTCCTACGCAACGACGTTAGCAGCGAGTGCCGTTGATACCGTTTCCTACGCAACGACGTTAGCAGCGAGTGCTGTTGATACCGTTTCCTACGTAACGACGTTAGCAGCGAGTGCCATTGATAGCGTTTCCTACGCAATGACGTTAGCAGCGAGTGCCGTTGATACCGTTTCCTATGTAAATGACATTAGCAGCGAGTGCCATTGATAGCGTTTCCTACGCAATGACGTTAGCAGCAAGTGCCGTTGATACCGTTTCCTACGTAATGACATTAGCAGCGAGTGCCATTGATAGCGTTTCCTACGCAATGACGTTAGCAACGAGTGCCGTTGATTCCGTTTCCTATGCAATGACGTTAGCCAATCATAACAGTGGCTGATAACGGACAAGCCTTAAATGAGCCGTCCATTAAAAACAGGTCATTTCAGAGGGTTTAAAACAATTACACATACACACACACACACACACACAAAACACACACACACATATACATATATACACACACGCACACACTATATATACACACATTATAATATATACACACACACACGCACATTATAAGTGCACCTCAAGGGACATATTTAAATAAAATAAAAATCCATGCCATGCCCCTTCAAAGGCTCTTTATACATGTGACTTTAAACAGAAAAGGGTCAGAAAATATGGCAAGCTGCACTCGAACTTGTGTCGCCCACATTGCAGCTCAACCTGAAGAAAAGGAAGGAAAACAGAAAGAATATGAAAAAGTTATGAGACTGAAAAAAGAAAAGGAAGAAAAAAGAAAAGGAAATAAAAAGAAATTAGGATAAAGAAAAGAATGGGTGCAAAAGAAAATAAGAAAATAAAAGAAAAAAAAAAGGAGGAGAAAAAAAGAAAAGCTGGTTCAACTTAACTCTGAAAAACTCAATCATTAACGCACTAGTAATCATCTCCAAAATAATAAGCGTGCACAAAAAGGCAGTGATGTGCCCTTACTGGTTGTTTTATACAGCAGTGACAGATTTGACACATTCTGTCAGAGATCGTGTGTCAGGTCACTGATCTGATCACTGTAACTTTCTACGGCCTTTATTAACATGACTCGAGCCCTCTGACAACTGAAATTACAATCAAACACTTCATTTGCGCTAATGCAAAATCCATAAGAATTTAGACGTGCTTTAACTAATTAATGGGTCAACACCGTGAGTGTGAGTGCAACAGTCACACAACTAAGCTTCCAGGAACGTGTGGAAGTAGAGCTGCTCGGAGCATCACATGCATCTAATTGTCCGCGGCGTACTGCTCTACACTACAGCGGATTCACTTTATCGATTTAAAATTGGCAGAGAGCACCAGTGGACTGGACTCAGAGGAAGCACTATCAACTTTAAAGTGGGAACAGCTGATTGGCTGTGATAAACCAAGCGGTGAAAATATTACCTAAGTAAATATTTATAATAATAGAATGAGTAAATTAACATAAGTAAATATTCTAAAATTTAAATTCCAATATAAAAAAAATAAAAATTTAAAACCAATAATGATAAGAATTTTAAAAAGTCCCAACAAGTTTCACACCAAACCTAAAATCACTGCATGACATGATGCAGTCACAATCAATCAGGACATATTTATTGCTTAATACAATACATTTTAAAAGTTTGGGGTCAGTAATATATTTTTTTAAGAAATTCACACTTTTATTCAGCAAGGACTGATCAAAAGTGACATTTACAGTGTTACAAATGATTTCTTTTGAACTTTCCATTCATCAAAAAATACTTGTAATCACAGTTGCCACAAAAATATTAAGCAGCACAACGAGTTTTCAACATTGATAAGAAATATTTCTTGAGCAGCAAATCAGCATATTAGATTGATTTCTGAGGGATCATGTGACACTGAAGACTGGAGTAAGATGACCATCACAGGAATAAATTACATTTTAAAATATAGTTACAGTTATTGTAAATTGTAATAATATTTCGCAATATTACTGTTTTACTGTATATTTGATCAAATAAATGCAGCATTAGTGAGCACAAGATAATACATTTTTTTAACAATACAAATCTTTCCAACCCTTTTGAACTTTTGAAAGATGGTGTATACTGTTATGTGGAAATAGCATTTTGGACCAATCAGATTGTGCAGGGGGTGGGGCCATTCAGTGCAATGCCACAAAGATAGAAACCAAGCAATTGGCGAAAATGTCCAGTTGCTCTTTGTGGCTGGTTAAGGCAGAAAGAGATTTTTATCGCGTTGTGCGTGGTTACACAAAGCAGGCTGTGGTGCTCATGCAGCAAGAAAAAAGAATTTGAAATCTGTGTTTTTCCTCTTCATTCTTTCCTTCCCTTTCTCCTTTCTCTCTTTTTTTTTCTCGTTTGCTTCACACTCTCTTCACTTTTCTCACACTGCAAAGAGGACAGTAGGTCAAGGAAAGAGCGAGCGATGTGCTGGGGTTTCAGTGTGGTATAGAATGTAAATGAGGTGTGTAGCGAGACTTACTGCAGGCCTCCGCCTGAGGTCTAACCGTACCACAGCTGTGACAAACCACCGCCACGCTTCAGCCCTATTTCAACCCAGTATCGACGGATGGTGCAAGAGTATTATTGTAAATTGAGCCTAGTGTGTTTTGAAATATTTCAAATGTAATGGTGCTTTTAGCGTCTACATTTTTGATTGATAAATTAGAAATTTAAGTCATGAAGAGGGGAGGCAGCTCCACAGGCTTATTAAAAACATTAAATCACTGTCTGCCTGCTAAATTGGTCTGGGCAGGTACTGATGAAGCTCTTTTTTTCTTCTGCAGTACTCTTTACACAAAAACACTGCAAAGTTCAAATGTTGGTTCAGAGTGAGACAAGGCTTTGACCAGAGGGAATGCGTGCTTTTGCTCTCTCACACTCACACACACACACACACACACACGGGTAAAGGTGCAGGTGTATTCATGAGGGAGCCATGAGATGCTGCTGGAATGACAACGGTAATCGGAGAGCATTACCTTCACTGGCTGCAAATTTATGCAAGACCCTATATATGATATACCAGATAGAAAAAATAATCCCCCAGATTTCCAGATGTCTCTGGATCATTATCATCATTTTGCAGCAAAACTGCAACTATGCACAAGATTTCAGCCTTCTCACTGCGAAGACAAAATTCAAGACATTTGGACTCAATTTGCACTCGTAAAAAGATTATTAAATAAGCACTTTTATTTATTATTATTATTATTATTATTATTATTATTATTATTATTATTATTTATTAAGGGGGTCTAATGACATTTCATGCATTCTGACTTATTTATACTGTTAAAGAGTTGGATTCTCCTTTCTAAACATGGCAAATAAAAAAAAAATAACAAAACAATTGTTGGACGTATGATGGAGTGTTTCTGTGCCAAATACACTCCTTCAGGGTTCAAACAAGTTTTGGAAAGTTTTTTTCCCTGAGTATGGCCCTGTATGATGTCATAAAGGGCCAAATTGCTTGTACGGACACTTCTCCCAGATGAGGGCGTGCGCACGTCACCCAGAGTGAGCACAAGAGCCCATTAACGAGCTTCGTTCGGGTTACGGAAGACGTCGGCAGTGCTGTCATTTTGTTTTTAGACTACACAATCAACAATGTCACTAAAGAAGTGGGTTTATGGTTGTGAGGGAAAGATAACCTTGTTCAGCTTCCCAAATAACCCAGCGTTAAGGGAACAGTGGATGCAGTTTGTTTTTCCGGAGCAGCAACGGAGTTCTGCAAGTGTGTTTGTTTGTTCCCGGTCACGAGTCGAAACCGCTGGCGGTGAGTGAAATTGCATCAAATGTCTGTTTTTGTTGGCAATCGGCGAGCAAGTGCATATGATGTAAATGATATGAACGTATAGTGAATGGAAAGCTATCCAGGGATAATGCTATGATGTATTGTATTGTATTGTATTGTATTGTATTGTATTGTATTGTATTGTATTGTATTGTATTGTATTGTATTGTATTGTATTGTATTGTATTGTATTGTATTGTATTGTATTGTGTGTGTGTGTGTGTGTGTGTGTGTGTGTGTGTGTGTGTGTGTGTGTGTGTGTTTAGCGCCGCCCACTACGCACCTGCACAAGCTTGAGTGTTTTTGGAAAGAATCAGTACAGCGTATCTGTCTTTTATAAATATGATAAATCTAAAGACTCTTGGGCGATATGAGGGATGCAATACTACGCTATAGGTACTCGAGATTAACATGTTTTAGCTGTCGTAACATGTTTTTAACAGTGTGTGTCATGTACCCTTTAATAATAATTTAGCAATTGTATGAATCACTTTGTTGTCATGGAGTTGAATGATAAAATTCTCAGCATTATATTGGCCATTGCTCATTCTGATAACTTCATCAACAATTGACAAATATCGGGTGACCACTAACCTGAACCCTGGTGGTTTGATTGCAATCACGTGGCTAGATAAAAAACAAAAAAACAAAAAAAACACAAAAAAACAGAAACAACAGCCATAGCAGCTGAGCTTCTGATTCTCAATCATGAACATTTCCTCTCACTGTGTGTCCCATTAATTAGTGCCTTGTTGAGCGCTAACGAACGCAACTTGTGTCAACAGCTATAATGTAACCGCGTAACTGGAAAGCGAATAATCTGTTGTGTTGATACTCCCATTTGTTACCATTAGCTGAGGCGGTGCAGTGGTTCTAAGATAAAAGGGGGTACGTAAAACATGCGCGAGCCGTCTGAATAAGCATTGAGTGTGTCGTACACAGATGTAGAGCGTTTGCGCCCCTCGAGAAAACAGCCTGCCGTAGGCAGTGTGTCCAAACACACATAAACACACGGCATATGCAAACATGCCTGAGTGTGTACATGTACAGGCTCTCGTACCCACACAAACACACAAAAGGAAAAATAAGCGATCCAAGGAAGCCTCTTTTGGTTCAGGGATGGGTTTGGATGCCCAGCTGGTACTTGAGTCTGGTGTACTGGCGCCACCCCTCACAAGCTGCTACCAGCCAACGCGCTACAACAGCACCAGACGCACGCCGCGCCAAGAGTGTCCTGCCAGTACTGCCTGCCAACCCTACCGGAGAGAGAGAACATTTGTCTGAAGAACGAGAGAGGCTAAGAGGGAAGAGTGTAGAGAAGCAATCATGGGTTTCAGGCTGACTTGAGGAAGAGTAGAAGGAGGAGACAGAAAAAAAAAAAAAAAAAAAAGTGTAGTGTGGAAGATTTGGCCTGGTATCTAAAAGGTTGTAGGTTTGAACCCTCATCAGCCATGGCAACTATAGCTAGGTCCCATGTACTTTTAAAAGTTGAATGAAGAATGTTTAAACGGATATACGCTTTTAAAATCTTTAAGAAATTTTACTGATTTATATCCAAATTAAATGCACTTCAGAATGAGAGTCCCTCACCCTAATACCACCTGCAATGAAAAATAAGAAAAGAAAAAAAAAGCGAAATAAAATTATTTTTTTAAATACATTTACATGACAAAAAAACCCTAATAAAATGAAATGCAAAAACACTAAACTGTTACATTTCTCAGCACAGTCATTTATGTTTTAAATTATATCAGTTATAATAGAACTAAAATTAAATTATTAAAACTAAATAAATTGAAATAAAAAAACTAACCCTAACTAAAACTAACAATAAAAGAAAATTATTGAAAATTAAACTAAAATGAAAAGACAAACTAAAATAAAACAATATACAGCCTGATTTAAAAATTCAAAAGTACATTAACCATCTACCAAGTACCAAACAATGGGTTATGAGTGTAAATTATGAAAAAAGGGACCACGCACTCTGTATAGGGTTGAGGAGGCAGATACTAATAATTGTTTCTGCATATCAAGCTGAGATAGGATTCAAACGTCAAAAAATTGGACACTTCACCTTTAAGTCTCAACACAGTGAGGCAGAACTTGTAAATTCTCAGCACTGTTTGGACACGACACACACAGCATTAATAAGCTGATACAGCACCGGTCAGAAATGTGTGTGGTGAGGAAATCTGTGCCGTCTCGTCCAATCAGAACTAACCCGTAGGGCCTGTAGACCATATACACAAAGAATCAGAGATTCCTGACACATCCTGAAGTGTCAAGCGATATCATCTCTTCCATGTTAATTTGAGTTAATTTTGGCAAAAACAGGTCATTTTTGAGCCACAAAGCTCCACCCTCAGTCAAAGCTGATTGGTCCAAAATCCAGCTCCATATAGCTCATTGCACATTAAATGTGTTCGGAAATTAGCAAGTTGGCAAGAAAAACAAGAGCTGGACACATTAATCATGAGGACAAGGATTAGGAAACCGAAGGATTCCTTCGTTTTTGTACCATTGCAAATACCCTTCCCACCTCTTACTCTCTTGATACTCTCAACTCTAGTCCTCCTCCAGTGAATCTGGATCAAATATTAACTATAACTGGGCATGCTCAGTGAAGCCCTGTGCGCCTCACTGGATAGCAATCATAAACAGCCAGTGGCTTTAACTTTTTACTCAAGGCAGAGCGTCAACATGTTTGAGCAAACAATAAAACATAAAAAAAAAAAAAAAAAAACGTTGTTTAGAAACTTTTCATTTTTGCTGACAAAATTCTCCAATAATGAAGAAAGCTGTTTCGAGTGCAATATCCATATAATAATAAAAAGACAGGTGAGAGTATGTAAGAGAAAATAATTTAGAGTACGTCTGTTTGTTCTTCTCAATATATTCTTTAACTAGGGATTCTCTTAACAAATAGCCTCACTTCTCCTTCGTTTCCCATTGTGCATATGTGCATGTGTGTGCGTGCTCCATTATTATTATTCCTGTGTGTCGTCATACTGCCCGCACTGCCTCTCCTTCCCCCAAGCCAGCTAGCGAACAGAATCATGGGGGAAACAGCAAGATTACCCAATCAATCTTCCCCAGAGAGAGAGAGAGGGAATGAGGGGGATGGGAAGGAGAGAAAGGCAGACATGCATAGACGCACACAATATCTATATACAGTACGCAATTTCCATATTTTACTACACTAATCTTCCTGATGACATCATACCAGCCGGCAACCATCAGAATGATTAATTGGAGACCTAATACTCCAGACACAGAGAATAAAAAAAATCTCTATATCAGAGAGAAAGATCGTGATTGCAAGAGGGATGTGTTGCAGGCAGGACTCGAACCTCAAAACGTCTAGTGCACCAAAATGGGTTTTTTCAGACAAAAAAGTTGACACGTTTTATGTCGCCATTTGACATTTTCCCTATCAAAAACTGAAATTACAGGCAGTGTTTCTGTGACCAAAACATGTAAATATGAGTCACATTATTGGCTGTCTGTTGCTAAGCATCTAGCCGTAACATTCTAAAAATCGCAATGTAAAGCGTTTACCCAAGATTAAAAGCGGGAATGGCGATAACCTGGGGTTAAGCGAAGTGTGAAAAGTGTCTGGTTCCAGATGTTGTCTACAAGCATTAAACTGAGGAATAAATAATCCATGTTGCTGCAAATATAAAGAGGAAACTGAATAATATGTGCAACAGGTTTTAAAAACTGGAAGAGAGATACTTGCAGTATTATAAATATAGATAGAAACTTTGTAGATGAAGCGGAAACAGATTTTAGCATTTTAGCATTAAAATAACTTTTTCACCAAGTCTTATTTCTCTGGAAAACACGAGTGCAAAATTTGTCCGAAGTCTGTTTATTAAGCCAAATGAAATTCAAGACACGGATGGTCGTGTGATTTCAACATGGCAAATGAATCAATTAATCTTAATCTTATGTGAGTGTACATGATTTTAGACATTTGTCTAAAGTTGTATTCTTTTTTTAATCAAGCAGATCAAAAACTGATTTACATATTTGGTATTATTTTTACCATTTTATTCTATTCCCTGTAAAACTTTAAAAAACTGTTGATGCTGATAAAAAAAACCCCATCTTAAACAGGACTAACATAAGGTGTATTTGGATCGTCAACCAGATCTGAGGTGTTAGCATGTTGTGAGTTGTCTGCGGTGGTGATAATCAATGCTCATTACGAAGCTTTACGACTCAAGCCCAGCAGAAAGTGAAGAGCACACAGACGACTCTGGCATTCAGAGGTGTTGCGTCCCAAAATTCCATCCCCATTGCCAAGACACCAATCCCACAAGATCCCTGGATTAGCCCTCAACCATTCCCAGGATTAGAGGATTAGACCGTTATATTCCATTATCTTACACCAAGAGGATTCCTGACTGTTTTGATTTCAGCGCAGAAGCAGCCAGGAAGGTGTGGGCAATGCAGATCTGAAGACCCAAACACACACACACACGCATGCGCACACACACGCACACACACGCACACACACACACGCACGCGCGCGCGCGCGCGACGCACGCGCAGACGCGCGCGAAGACGCGACGCCACGCGCACGCGACGCGCGCGCGACGCGCGCGCGCGCCGCGCATGCGACACGCACGCGCACGCACGACACGCACGCACACGCACGCACACGCACGCGCACGCACGCACACACGCACACACAGACGCACACACAGACGCACGCACACACACAGAGAGCACAGGCCTCTACAGAGCTGTGACCCAACAAGGGAGCAAAGGGATCAGAATAAGAACATGATAAATCACTGAACTCAAGGACACCCTAGTAGCAGCAAAGACCTTGCCAAGACAGGCACACATGATACTACACACACATGGGCTCATTTACACACACACACGCACACGCACACACGCGCACACGCGCACACACGCGCACACACGCGCACACACGCACACACACACACGCACACACGCACACACACACACACACACACACACGCACACACGCACACACGCACACACGCACACACAGTCATAGATGGTCACTCTGACATGCTCATAAACATGTTTATAGGTACCTCAAGCTCCAAAAAGGACAAATAAGCATTGTAAACACACCATAAAAATAAAATAACTTATGACTCATGAGTAGTGAGTGTTCTGAAGTAATATGACAACTTGTATATGACGTATGATAACTGTGATAAAGCACTGAATTTTAAGCTTTCAAATGAAAAAATGGGGCATATGGCACAGGTTTTTAGCTGCAGAAAAATGTAAGATAATCTATGGATATTGACAAATTCAGGTCTGTTGATCATATAAAGCTATTATGTTGCTTCAGAAGACTTGGAATATTGTGCACGTATGGGTAACCATTATTTTGTTTTTGTTTGTTTTGTTTTGACAGCCGATGGTCCCTTACAAACTTGTTATATTAAAAAGATATTAATATTTAATATATTAGCAGAAAAACAGAAATTGGCTTGGCAACCAACTGAAATATAAAAAAAGTAGAAGTACTAAAATTGCTAAAAATATAATTAAAAAAAAAAACTAATAAAAAAAAAAATTACAAAAAGCACATAAAATACTAACATTAAAAGTGAAAATATAAAAATAAAAGCCAAAACAAAATATTAATAAATACTATAATAGTATGCAAATAATACTAAAATAACACTGTTCCACTGAAATCATAACAGCATCCAGGGTTAAAATGACACAAGGATTTTATATTTTTTGGTGAACTATTCCTTTAAACAGATGAAGAGAATGTTCAGAAATGCAGAATGGGAAAAAAAAGAAAAAAGGAATATTTGCACAGCTAATGAAAAGGATGTGCATATTTAATCATGTTTAACAAAGTCATTTAAACAAGTATTACATTTAAGATCAATGAGAGACGACATGCATGAGGCGTTTGCGATTAGCTATTAGTAAAATACTGCAAATCACATCCCAGAGTGCGGAAACATTTCCTCTAGAAACATTTTAGTCAAATATTTGGTTTGGGTTTTTTATACAAGCCAGTGCAATGTTGGTCGGTGGAATGAAATCGGTTCTGTTTCCTTTGAGATGTTGACATAACTCTTGACACTGTGCAGGCTCCTTCTGGGCTGTCGTCTCCATAAACGCCACCAGTCAAGTTCAGCAGATAGACTAGAGGTCAGGCTCTCTGAACTAACCCTGATACCATTAACCACTAAATCCCATTCCCTTTTTATCCCTCTCATTAGTCTTAGCTTATGCACATGGTGTTTCTGAAGCAACTTCACCAGATGTTAGAACTTGTAGAAGTGTCTTGTAGAAATGACAAACAACACTAGAAAAATTTGTATATTTACAACTATTTGTCTCATATTAAATGACAGGATTATGAATTAGCCAATATTTGTCTAGTTTTAGACTATTAGCTTTAGCCAATAACCAATAACAGAAATGACAGTTCAAAACTCTACCAACAGCTTTCTCAGTGAATTTTGAACAAATATTGTGTAACATACAGTGCATCCAAAAAGTATTCACAGCGCTTCACTCTTTCCACATTTTGCTATGTTACAGCCTTATTCCAAAATGGATTAATTATTTTCCTCAAAATTCTACAAACAATACCCCATAATGACAACGTTAAAGTTTTTTAAATCTTTGCAAATGTATTAAAAATAAAAAAACGGAAAAACAATTGTATTCACAGCCTTTTCCACGACACTCTAAATTTTCCACAGATCATCCTTGAGATGTTTCTACAACTTCATTGGAGTCCACCTGTGGTAAACTCAGTTGATTGGATATGATTTGGAAAGGCACAAAGCTGTCTATATAAAGTTCCACAGTTAACAGTGCATCTCAGAGCACAAACCAAAGCAATGAAGGATCCAATGAGTACAGTGGCCTCTATCATTCGTAAATGGAAGAAGTTTGGAACCACCAGGACTCTACCTAGAGGTGGCCGCCAGGCCAAACTGAGCAATCGGGGGAGAAGGGCCTTAGTCAGAGAGGTGACCAAGAACCCAATGGTCACTCTGACAGAGCTCCAGTGTTTCTCCGTGGAGAGAGGAGAACCTTCTAGAAGAACCACCATCTCTGCAACACTACACCAATCAGGCCTGAATAGTAGAGTGATCAGACGGAAGCCACTGCTCAGTTAAAGGCACATGACAGCCCGCCTGGAGTTTGCCAAAAGGCACCTGAAGGACTCTCAGACCATGAGAAACAAAATTCTCTGGTCTGATGAAACAAAGCCTGAACACTTTGGCCTGAATGGTAAGCGTCATTTCTGAAGGAAACCAGGCACCGCTCATCACCTGGCCAATACCATCCCTACAGTGAAGCAAGGTGGTGGCAGCATCATGCTGTGGGGATGTTTTTCAATGGCAGGAACTGGGAGACTAGTCAGGATCGAGGAAAAGATCAATGCAGCAATGTACAGAGCCTTCCTTGATGATAATCTGATCCAGAGCGCTCTGGACCTTAGACTGGGGTGAAGGTTCATCTTCCAACAGGACAATGACCCCAAGCACACAGCCAAGATAACAAAGGAGTGGCTACGGGACAACTCTGTGAATGTCTTTGAGTGGCCCAGCCAGAGCCCAGACTTGAAGCTGATGGCACATTACTGGAGAGATCTAAAAAATGTCTGTGCACCGTAGCTCCTAATCCAACCTGATGGAGCTCGAGAGGTCCTGCAAAGAAGAATGGGAGAAACTGCCCAAAAATAGTTGTGCCAAGCTTGTAGCATCATACTCAAAAAGACTTGAGGCTGTAATTGGTGCCAAAGGTGCTTCAACAAAGTATAAAGGCTGTTCAACAAAGGCTGAAAATACTTGTGTACATGTGATTTTTTTTTTTTTATAAAGATTTCAAACAAACTTCTTTCACGTTGTCATTATGGGGTATTGTTTGTAGAATTTTGAGGAAAATAATTAATTTAATCCATTTTGGAATAAGGCTGTAACAACAAAATGTGGAAAAAGTGAAGCGCTGTGAATACTTTCTGGATGCACTAAAAAAAAGGTATTTGTTTGCATCATTAAACTGTATTCATGTATATTATCAAATTTAACATAGGCCTGCATTTAACCCAATAAATTCCTTTAATTAATTTTTTTAATTCCTTAAAAAGACAACTGTCACTTGCATTAAAAACTGCAATGCAACACAGTCTCAACGACCCTTAAATGGCCTTAATTTTAACAAACCTATGCATAAACCAAACGTTTACAGTCAACCTGTTCTGAGCCGTCCATCTATCTTTCTCACTCTGACTCACGCCCGCGGGCATCCCAGCAACAACAACAACAACAGACATTTCATTATGCCTTTCACTGTTACTGAAATATTACATCTGTGAATGCAGAGCATTCAGTATGTTAATCAGATTACATGTCTGTCTGTGTGAATTAAAGAAGGCGCACAATTCTATGTTCGCCAGGATGCCGTGCGGCTGCTTTATGAAGGCCGTTGCCTGAAAAATAAATGCAAATAAACATCCTATGCTTGTCTTTCTAACACACACAATTACATACCATGAGCATTTTTAAATAGGACAAGCAGGGAGAAACATGATCTGGAGCAAAACACCATGTACACACACACACACACACACAACGCATCTAACACACTAATTCACGCAAAAACCCTCTATTCAGCTCACTTAACCTTTATGTGCTTATGGAGCACTTGCATCATGTGACGCTTTGGTAAGCAAATCTGCCATGTGTCATTCACTAAACACCATCACATCAATAAACATGGACAATAGATTGAGGCTAAGACCCAGCCCCAACGCACATCGCCATTGGACAAGAGGTTGTGGCTCGGCTCTGCCCACGCCACCTAGAAGACTAAAAGACCGTCAAGTCTGCCTGTCACTCACATAGTCGTGGAAGGCCTTGGCCTCGCTGGAGTGCTCACAGGTCTCACGGCGGTCTGGAGCGGCACAGTACAAATCCCAGAATACACTGCAACAGGAAAAAGAATGAGACAGTTAAATACAACATGTATGTCAAACAAGTTGAAATGCATATACTATAAGCATCCTACCACAAACATAACTTGTAAAAGCAGACAATGAATTGCTCTGACTTCATCTGTGCTTGATTAATGATTAGGAAAGCTATGTCACAGCAAAGGTAAAGCATGGTAAAAAAAATAAAGTCTAGTCAAACTTGAGCTGCATTCATGAGAGCCGAACACTCTTTCACCGCTCCCACCTGCTTGGCAAAAGCAGCAGGTTACAGATCAATTAAGCCAGGGATTTCCTCAATTAAGAGCCTTTGGGTCCTGCAGGGCTGTTTGGAGGGGGAACAAGGTTTGTGTCCAAATGGTATTTTAATTACTGCACTGAAACTAAGTACCTGTTTAACTGGCCCAAATTAGATCGCTCCAGGTCTTCAGATATCGATTTAATGGATAACCTATAAAATCTCCTGGAAGAAAAGGCCAGCGGCAGTAAGGCTAAAGACTAACCACTGCCACACGACACGCGCCTGCTGTTGCTCTCACCAAGAAAGCGTAAATAAACATTGTTTATCAAGTATATAGTATCTATAAAAAGTTTTAAAAAAAAGAAAAAAGAACAGCATTTACTTAAAATATTAATCTTTTTTTAACAATATACAAAGCCATTCAAAAGTCTGGTGTCAGTATTTTTATTTTTTTTTGAAAGACATTAATACTTTTATTTAGCAAGGATGTATTAAATTGATAAAGTTATAGAAATCTTTACTATTTTGAATAAATGCTATTATTTTGAACTTATTCATCAAATGAATCCTAAAAAAGTACCACAGGTTCCAAAATATATTAAGCAGCACAACTGCTTCAAACATTGATAATAAATCAGCTTATTAAAATGATTTCTGAAGGATCATGTGACTGGAGAAATGGCTGATGAAAATTCAGCTTTGTATCACAGAAATCAAATATATTTTTAAAGTATATTAATAGAAAACCATTATTTTAAATTGTAATAAATATTTCACATCATTACTGTTTTTTCTGTATTTTTGATCAAATAAATGCAGACTTGATGAGCGTAAGAGACATCAAAAACATAAAAAAAAAAATAATAATGTTTCCAAACTTTTGACCAGTACGGTGTATGTCTATATATGGGACACCTAGTGATATGACTGCCTTTGTGCTAATGCAGGAAACTATCTGCTTTTTTCCTGCAAATATTTACCAGGATAAAGAACATTCCTGAACACTTGTAGAGAGAGAGAGAGAGAGAGAAGAGAGAGAGAGAGAGAGAGAGAGAGAGAGAGAGAGAGAGAGAGAGAGAGACCCTTTGTATGTGGGGTGAGGAACATTGTATGTGGGGGTGGGAAGAAGAGGAAACTAGAAACAGACATGGAAAGAGAGAGGGGAAAAAATGGAGGGAGAAAAAGAGAGGGGGAACTTCAAGTTCCAGATAAATTGCTGGATAACAACATTTCAACAAACATATTTTTGACGTATTTTTACATAAATTACTACAAAAAATCTTTAAAGTATAAAAGGTTAATGTATGCTAAACATTATGCTAAAGCTTTAAATATAAATTATTAAATTATTTTTTTTAAAACTGAATTATTAAACACATATGTGTCAGCTTTATTTGAAGTTTAAGGTGACCGTGTGAAATGTAACCGTTTATAAGAATTACAGATAATATGAGTTGAGGAAAAACTTCTCTCCACCATTTTAAACAGCTGAAGCATTCTATTAGTGCAATGGCCACAAGAAATGATATGCATTTGGCAAGGCTGAATTTTCAGCATCATTACTCCAATCTTCAGTGTCACATGAACCTTCAGAAATCATTCGAATATGCCGATTTGGTGCTCAAAAAACATTTGGTGCTTATAATCATCACTGAATGTCGAAAATGGTTGTGCTGCTTAATATTTTTGTGACACTCTTTCATGTCACGTTTGATCAATTTAATGCATCTTGTCTGAATTAAAAAAAAAAATATTCCTTATTACTTTTTAATCCTTACTGACCCAAAACTTTTGAACGGTACTGTAATTTTCTATTAGGAAGATGGTAGGACCTTAAAACCAAATAACCTGTGCAGTAAAGTTCAATGGATGACTCGTATACATGGTCTAACCCCACAAGCAGGTTTGCCTGACTGACGTCATGGCACTTCCCTGCGAGTCAAACAATGCAATTACAATGAGTCGGGCTTTACGCGTGCCTCTGATGCTAATTGGAGGGAACTACATTCTCATGTTAATAGATTTTCTTAAACACTAAGCTCTTCTCTGGGGGCAATTAAGCAAATCGTAATGGTGAAGACAATACGAGACAAAAGCTGGGGTAATACGACCACATCCATACGTATATGGACTTTACAGTAAGGAGCTCTTTCGCATGTGTATGACTAGGAGTACAGTGTTTTTGTCATTTGCATTTGAGAAACAAGATAATCCAGACCCTCGGCCAGCCACTGACCTAAGGTGCCGGAACATCAGCGTGGCTTACGGCTAATAACGGAATCATGACAAATGGGAAATCCTCGCTGATTGAACATGAGCAATATGAGAGATGCAATTATGGGGAAGTTGGCGAGCCGTCACAAAGAGTTACAATGCTCTAACACACAGGAGGTGAAGTTTAACGACTTGAGTTCCTTCCTCAAATCTGCACTTATCTCTCTTTATCCTATACGACTACTACCGTCCGGTGAGCTGTTTTGACCCCCTGGCCCCCTACTGGCCTTCAGTTAGTCACTGGGCCACCCCCAATGGAGGAGAATATATCCAAATTGGGCTAGCGGGGGATTCGGACACTTCCCCACAAAGGAGAACGGTATGCAAAGAGTTAATCTGTGTTTGGGGTCTTTAACAGGAACAAAGGACAGCAGCAGAGACAAAGGTTGATGGAAGGGGTTTAGAGGAGGGATGGGACATGTCTTTACCCCACCATCTGGGCCTTTTGTCTGAAGGAGCGGGGTGGGAGAGCCAGACCCAGGAAGACGTGCCCTCCATAAAGGCTGCCTGACCCAATAATACACCCACTGCCACGGGTCAAACCGCAGCAGGTTAAACATACAGTTTGACGGCTGGTGTCACAGCCAACCTTAAGCCTAGATTAGTATAAATCAATACAGAGAAAGTGAACACAAACAATATTGAAGTTGCTCTTGTAATAGATATACTTTCTCTCTATGGTGGAGTTGCTTTTGAGTTAAATGTGAGGATATTTTCAATTTAATTGCATCTTTTGCATTGTTGGTTAACCAGGTCAGGATTCAAGAATAAGGATTATATTATATTATATTATATTATATTATATATATCTTTTTATACATAAAGGTGCAGTGTGTAATATTTATGAGGAACTACTGACAGGAATGCAATATAATATACATAACTATGTTTTCAGTGGTGTATAAATACATGTATATACATGTTTATTTTTTTAATCATTAAATGAAAAGTAAAAAAAAAAAAAAAAAAGAAATAGTAGCAATAGTAATAGTAGTGTGAAAACAGTTCTCATAATCACACAGGAATCCAAGACAGCAATAAGTTCACCTTTGTTGAAAAACAATAACATACATTGCAAAACATTACTATTTGATTTGTAATTTAACACATTCTTACTGACACCACCAAGATTAACACAAATCATTTTTTCAATTTCGACAAACTCTCACGTCGACCAACTACAGTAGATAATTGTATCTAGCTAACAAGTTTAAAAAGTTGACAGGCAGAATCCTCCATCCTTACTGTTGAACTCTGCAGGTGCAATGTGATACAGTGACAATATATCCTAGCTTTGAGTTTTTGCTTAAACCAGACATAAAGAGAGGCACATCGCAAAACATTTGAGGTTTGGTCAAACTATCTCTGAGTAATAGTAATAGTGATGCTCGTCTTTGTAAATAAATCACTAAATATGTTCAGATGAGCTGTGATTTGGTATCTTAAAAGGTATTCACCCTCAAGTCATCCTAGGTGTATATGACATTCTTCTTTCAGATGAATACAAATCAGAGTTATATATAAAAAAATATCCTCGCTCTTCCAAGCATTATAATGGCAGTGAATGGCAGCCCAAAATTTGAAGACCAAAAAAAAAATAAAAGTAAAAGTATCCATCCATTATAAAAATAATCCACACGGCTCCAGGGGTTAATAAAGGCCTTTTGAAGCGAAATATCTAGCTTCCAGTGGACCGGCTTCCGTACTCAACTTACGAAGAAAGTGTAATGCCTTGCGCATTTCAAAACACTTATGCTACATCCGACGTTATCATCACGCCAGTAAGGCTTTTTTCGTAAGCTGAATACAGACGGCGGTTCGCCGGAAGCTAGATGTTTACTTTGTAACGTGTTAAATATGGATATTTTTCTTACACAAACCCATCGATTCGCTTCAAAAGACCTTTATTAACCCCCTGGAGCCATGTGGATTACTTTTATAATGGATGGATACACTTTTTTGGTCTTAAAATTTTGGGCTCCCATTCACTGCCATTATAAAGCCTGTAAGAGCCAGGACATATTTGAAGATAACTCCAATTATATTCATCTGAAAGAAGAATGTCATATACACCTAGGCTTGAGGGTAAGTAAATCATGGGGTCCTTTTAATTTTTGGGTGAACTATCCCTTTAATGCAACATTTGGGCATTCAGCAAGAAAAACAAAACAAACAAAAAAAACAACGTACATACGATGGTGCCAGATTAAGACAACTTGTCAGAGCATTGATAATAAAAGGAAAATATCGGTCCATATTGAAATACTCACTTATTAGTACTAGGTTACCTTACACACATACAGATAGATAGCTCTTCAAGCAAAATAAAGAAAACATGGTACTTACCACCACCATGAATGAAGGAATCCAGGGGGCTCCCCTAGCGTAATGTTCTTCTCCCATCGGATCTACAACAGGCAGTGAGAGGAAAGAAAGGAGAAAGAGAAAGAGAGGGGTTTTGAGATTGTAGATAATATGCAAAGCATTTTCCTGTCAGACGTTCTGTAGACTGGTCCCTGACCCAATCCAGATCCAGATCCCATATATCATCCTGCTTTTTTCCACCACAGCATCACACCATTCCTCACTCCAACCTTATACAACACCACAGCTGCAAATGTAGGCAGAGGGGAGAAAGTACTGCTTGGAAGCCCCTACATACGAGTAATATTTCTGATGGGAAGTGCGTTGAAGTGATTTTGGTCTGAATAAAAAGGATTCAGTGGGCAATTTCATTTTTATTTATTTTTTTGTATAATACAACAGAATTATGGTCAATGTACTTGCATTGCGTACATATCACCCTTGTGTTGTTTCAAACCATGATTTTTTTTTCTCTTCTGTGGAACATAAAAGATTATATTTTTTTTAAATATATGTTTTTACTCATACAAATGGAAGTCAATGATTCAAGATTCAATGATGTCCAATTGTTGTTTTGTGCACTAATCTTTTGTTAAAAAGGTCAAAAAACATATTTTTCAACATATCTTCTTTTGTTCCACAGAAGAGAATGGTTTGAAACATGAGGGTGATGCGCATGATAACATGAGGGTGATATGGGTGAATGCATACACAATGCAAACATAATTATGACCAATACTAAATGGCTCCCACAATGACCCAACTCAGAAAGTCAGAGCTCAAAGAAAATCCAGAGATTCCCAACTGGTAGTTACAATGTTGATACATGACTTGAAGGCAATGTCTTTACTCAGCTTTATCCTGGTCAATCTACCATTGCGGAGACCTACAGCAGGCTTCAGCATTCTAGAACTGTGATCCTAAAAATTAATCATGGCTTCTGTTTTTCCAACACTTCATTCAGTCCCTGGGGCTCACTTTCACTCTCCATCCCTTCTGCTTGTGTGGAAATGACCAGGGCGACTCTCATTAAGGCCATAATCTCAGTGTATTTAAGAAACGTTCCCCTTTATAATAGGTGAGTAGAGGGACCTGAACTGACCGTGGAAAGTGTGAGGAAAGAATTAGCCTATTATAACAATTATATATGGATGATTACACAGGAAAATGTAGTGAGGGGGAAAAAAAGAAAATCTAAGAGGATAGAGAGGATAGGTTTGTTCACTGCAGCCGAAAGTGGATTACCGAAGCAGGTCTGAAGGTTAAGAACACATTATCAGTCAATTTCACCTCGCCGGGCTGCCAAACGGCACGATAAACATCTGACCAACTTGCGGTGCTTTTGAGAAGTGCTGCAGAAAGTCAGGGAAACAATGCTGCAACGCAGCAGAGATGCCGCCAAGTCAACAAGGTGGAAAAAAACAGCCTGGGGTAACAGAGCAATGGGTGGAAATGGCTGTTCACAAACACACTGCAACTAAAAGTCCTGCCGGTTGGCGTAACACAAACAGCTATTACCAGATAATTAATGACGTGTAATTAATAATTTTGCACATGGCTGGTGCACACATACTGGTTCATAGATTCTGAGACAGGAGAAATATGGGGGGAAAGCAAACAATTATGTGAATATTTTGTGTGCGTTAAGATATTTATACAAACAACCAAATTAAATGGATTCGAAATCATTTAAATGTGGATGAACAAAAATGCTGCAAAATTTTGCTGTGGCAGTACAGTGCCGACTCAACATCCTGACCAGTTCAAATGAAACAAGTGGATTCAATTTAGATTTTATAGCATTACAGAAAAGAACAAGCTTGATAGAAAACATGCTTTTGTAAGTGATGCCATATCACCACATTGGGGGAAAAAATGTGTATTGCAATGCTTGACACATTGCAAAATATAAATATATATTGCATATTGTATGCCTTCACACACACACACACACACACACACACACACACACACACACACACACACACACTTTATAATAAACACAAGTAGGCATATTATATACACTCCTGGGCACAAAGAAGAAAAAAAGGCTAAATGTTTAAATTCTAAGCTTTTAATTGTCTGTCTTAACCACAAATTATTGGTCAGGCATTTAGCGAAATTTACGCAAATGGATTCCTTAAAAAGCCATTGCTGTTTCAAAAAACATCAAAGACTGAATTAAGTTTTTGGCAGAATATGGGAAGTTGAATTAAAATGAAATACAAGTTGAATGGTGATGCTCCAGAGCGGTGTCTTCGAAAATGTGCTGAGAAATATAATAATACATGCATCTCTATTGGTGAGCTACTTCACTGTAAAAAGTCATTTAATGGTTTGGAGTACAGGAGAATATTGCAGAGCGGTTGGCTTCCCACAAATAATGAGTTGTTATCTAAAGAGGAATGATCAGATGTTATTTTTCAACAAGACAATGCACCTTCCCAAAATGCAAAGACAACCAAGTAGTGGCTTGAGAACAAGTCCATCAAGCTCATGTTTTGGCCTTGATCAGAGTCCAGATTTGAACCCTATCATGAATATTTGGTCTTACATTAAACTCAAACAACCTGGGAGACATTTTTCCACTACCCATAAACAGTTTGAAGCCATTAACAGACTGGAACAACACTGACTCTTCTTCCTGTACAAAGCTGTCTGCAAGTTGGGGAAGGGTATTATGTGCCATGTTAAACTATTATGTGCCAAGAACTTTATCTGCAGTATTTGTGTAATTCTTGCTCATTTTTGACCAGTGATTTGTGATTAAAACGGTTAAGAACATTAAAAGACCACTAAATATTTTGCCATTTTTGGCTTGGCCCCTTTTTCTTGACCAGGAGTGTGTATACATATAACTAAAACTGTATCAAAGTCATACTAAAGAATTTAAACTCATGTGAAGTCTATATCACATTATAAAATGTGTGCAGTTTCACTATACTTGTGAGGTCTATAACGTCACAAATAGTTAAACCAGAACACAGACTAGTTTGCTAAAAAGGCTTATAAATCGATCATGCTTCTATTTAAATCTAGTGTTTTGCACAGGTTTCTAAGCATCATGTTTAGGGGTAGAGGTTGGGTTAGGCGATAAAAAATATAATTAATCTGATAAAAACAATGGACGTCTATGAGATGTCCTCATCAGTGTGTGTGTGTGTGTGTGTGTGTGTGTGTGTGTGTGTGTGTGTGTGTGTGTGTGTGTGTGTGTGTGTGTGTTGGTGTGTGTGTGTTGGTGTGTGTGTGTTGGTGTGTGTGTGTGTTGGTGTGTGTGTGTGTGTGTGTGTGTTGGTGTATTGGTGTGTGTGTTGGTGTATTGGTGTGTGTGTGTGTGTGTGTGTGTGTGTGTGTATTGGTGTGTGTGTATTGGTGTGTGTGTATTGGTGTGTGTGTATTGGTGTGTGTGTGTGTGTTGGTGTGTCAAATTAGAGTCTTACCTCGGAAAGGAAGGTCTGTGCTGATTTCTGGGCCCCAACATGCAACAAGTACTCGTACACGTATAAAGCTAATCTAGAAGAAAACAAGAAAGAAACATTCGTTATAGTCATGGTATGATGTTGGACACACTTCAGTGAGAAGAAATATTAAATATAAATAAACTTATTTCACTCAGTAATAAACAATAGCAATACAAATATGCTTACTGACCATTTTACATAAAGTTTGATATTAGCAAGTTGCTAATGTACACATTCTTTAAAATGTACACAAGTCAAGTTCCCAGTGCAGATCGCTATTTGTGTTGCTGCCTATGTAGAGCGTCCCACAAAGGTTCCATAAATGTTAGCATGCTGCCTAAGGGGCCATTCACACAGAACGCGCTTTGCGGTTGAAAATGCGAGACACCAAGTTCTTTTAATTTGAGCGCAGCATTTTCAGAACACCTTGTCATGCATGAGACACTGCAAAAAACACAATGGTCAAACACGTCTAAACTAGTGCATGTCTAAACGTCACTAAACTAGTGCATGTTTATATAGAAAAAAAAAAGGAAAAGTAGCATAGTGGAATGGAAAAACATGTTTTGTATGTACTGCCCCTAAGAAAGTAGCTGCTTTGCTTCTATAGGCAGCTTGCTAGGTTTTAGAACATAGCTATAGACTTTTAGTCTCTAACTGTTGCTGTCACTCTAGTTTGGATGTTGTTCAAAAGTGTCAAAGAAAATCAGTGGCTACGGACAACTTGCTACAGATTGTTGATTACACAAGTACACATGCACACACAAAACACCCATCAACCACAGCGGCTGCGTATCCGATCTCCACAGCCCTTTTACACTGTGAAAAGAACAGAAAGATCAGCCAAAGCCATCATGGCTGGAGTTGTCACGGCAATCTGACGGCACCATCGCGGTTCTTGTGTTTTTGTCATTTTCTGTATCCATTATGTCTGTTGTTTAGCCGCTTGGGCTAGCAATTACCTAGCTCCCAGTGTACCGCAGGGCTGAAACATACCATCCCTCTGCTCCTATCCTTTCCTTTTCTCTTCCATCAGCCATGAGAGAAAATAGCTCTGCAAAGCTCTCCTGGCAAAATTACATCGAGAAACAGGCACAATTTGGTAGAAACAGTTTTCGCCTGGATGCAGCACATTTGGGGCAAAAGCATTTATTTCCACCATGGGTAATGCGCTGACACAACAAAGTGGCTATCCCATGAAATCTGACTTTTCAACACAGAGATAACATATTTGCTTATTTTATGTACGATTAAGCACTTCTGAAACAGAAAAGATAACTTAATATTAGTGCTGGGCAATCGATTAAATCGCATCCAAAATAAAAGTTCATGTTTACATAATATATGTGAGTGTACTGTGTGTAATTATTATTATGTATAAATAAATACACACAGTCATGTATATATTTAAGAAATATTTGCATGTATATACTAATATGTATTTGTGTGTGCCTAATATATATATATTATATTATATATATATATATATATATATATATATAAAAAGATATAGACACGCACACACACTCACATATATTATGTAAACATGAACTTTTATTCTGGATGTGATTAATCGATTGCCCAGCACTACTTAATATCTTTTATAGTTCACCCAAAATTGAAAATTCTGCCATCATTTACTCATAGGGGCAGTCATGGCCAAATGATTAGGAAGTCAGACTGGTAACCCGAAGGTTGCAGGTTCGACCCTCAATAGTAGCAGGAAATGACTGAGGTGCCCTTGAGCAAGGCACTAAACACCCAATCACCACACCAAAATGGCTGCCCACTGCTCAGGGTGTGTGCGCGTGTGTGTACTACTCACGACTCCTAATGTGTGTGCACCAACCTGGATGGGTTAAGAGCAGAGGACAAATTCTGAGTATGGGTTACCGTCACATGTCACTTCCACTCATGTTCCATTTGTCCATACAATGAAAATAAATGGGATCCAGTGTGTTTTGTATGAATAAAAACCACTGAAACATTCTTCAAAATATATTATTTTATGTTCCACAGAAGAAAAATAAGTCATACTGGTTTTGGAATGATTAATACATTTTTTGACTAAACTATCCCTTGAATATGTTTGACCAGTGAGATACAGTGAGACTGAGAGCAGGAAATGGGCAACAGAAAACGTTGAATTTGAATTTGTATCACCCACATGAGCACCACGGCTTAACCAATATTTAACAAAATAGCAATCTTGTTAGGGTTATTATTTCTAACTAAAACTATTAAAAACAATTTTCAATTGAAATGGAGCATTCTCTCTAACACACATACTCCAACACAGTGGGCAGAAGCATGTATTTGTGTGGAAGCAGGAAGCTTTCCCAGGCATCAGCAAGGAGGTGAATGAGTCAGTGGAAGGAGGCATCCAGGGTGGCAGGCTCATAAATAGCTGAGGAGAGCTCCCTCTGATCAGCCAGTCAATGACTGTGATAAAGTTGGATATGAAAGACAGGGAGGAGATCCAGCGCTCCATCACAGCACAAACACTGGCGTACTGGCACGGGAGAGTGACCAGAATGACAATGCCTCCTACCGAGAGATAGTGGTGGTGGTGGTGGGGGTGGGGACCATAAAACTGTGGATGAGAGGTTCAAACAAAGTCCATCTAAAAGGTCCTATTGCCACAAAGGATCTACGGAATAAGCAAGCCAGTCATTTACTTTAAAATTAAGCAACACTTTTCAGTTCATGTGATAGGCAAAACAAACAGAAGTAGGAGTGGGCGATGTGGCAAAAATATCATAATCACAGTTTTTCATATCAAGATTTTTTTCCATGTTGGTTTTTAAGACTATTTAGCAAGATACTGAGCATTACAGTCCAATTCAATTCCCTTAAAAAAATTTAAATACAGCCCTACAGAGTGATCATAGTATTGTGATGCAGCACACTTTCTATCAGTTGCAGTTCTGGCACCCCATCCCAACATACTGTACACACACAAACACACACAGAGTTTATTATTTGCATATTGGATATGCAAATATTGGATCCATGCATTAGGTCTTAAAGTGACAGCAGCCTAATATCCCTTCTGCTCTCTGGCCTGGTTTCACAGACAGGGCTTAGACTAAGCTAGGGTTAAGCTTTAGGTCAAATAGGGCATTCCTTTAATGCTACAGTAAATATACCTACTGTAGCTGGGAAAAGCACTGTATAATTCATTTGTATCTTAATGTATTTGTCCTTTTATTTGTAATTCACATCTTTGTTCTTATTTTTAACAACACAGATAAAAATGATACACTTTTGGTCATATCACCCATTGGGCTAAAGGGTCTAAATTTTCTTTTCTTTTTTTGTTACCTTGCAAACGATATATGCACGATATAGCGGCAACATATCGTTATCGGGCGATAATGATAACATCAAAAATGATCATTATCGAGAAAATTGGACCGATATATTCACACCGATAGATAATGTATTATTACCATCAGCTGAGACACTTCAGACGCGCTGTCCACCATGATGGGGTTGAATGGCTTCAAATATGATTGGAATCACTTCGAACAGGAAAGTACAGTTATGGGCAACATGTGCAACGCAAGTCTAAGATATAAGCTACATAAAATTATAATGAGATCACGACTGTAAAAGAACGCTGCGTTTCTGCGTGTTTGTTGAGGGAAGAGCGCATCCACGGAGCACAGTGGCAAGCACAGTCAAGTTAGCTTGTGCATTCACAGCTTTTGGTGCCATTGTAAGTTGTAATATTATATTTATATCTGATTCATCTCATGATATAGGACGCGTTTGGTTGAGTTAATTAACGATCAGTAAAGCGCTTCATTGAACCGGTCTAGCTTCAGCGTGAGCGTTTCAAACAGAAATGCACAGCATTAATAACTGTTGAAACTATGCCAAAACACTGTAATGAGAAAATGTTTTAAATAAAACGTTGTGAATTCTCTGGATTTAGTTGTTTCAGCGCGCTGTTGTGGGAAGAGCGCATCCACAACGCATTCAGTCAAGTTCGCTTGTGCATTCGCGTCATTATAAGCATATGTCGTAATATTACGTTTTATGTAGTATAAACATCTGATTAATCTCATATAGGATGTGCTTCGTTAATAACCCGCAGCGCTTCACGGTGATCATCTTCAGTTTCAGCGCACAGCTCAAACAGGGGAAGACAGGAGTTATAGGCCTTCTAACTATGTAACTTAGTTCACCTGTGCGTGATTTTGTGCAAATATAAGTTGCAATATTATATTTATTTTGTATAAATATGATTGTTCTCATATATGAGTTTAGCTGTTAATTAACCTTCTAAGCGCTTCAGTTTACGGTTGTTCATTCTCTTCAGCGCGCACTCTCAAACAGCAACGTTATTTGATAGACTAATAGACTAATATTAAAGATGTTTACTATTACTGTAATATTAAACATTTTTTTAAATAATATTAATAAATTATTAATAACTAGCACTTTTATTGTTCTCGTATTATTTTCATCAACAATATGGTTTGATTAAAACCATTTCCTTATTGTTCGGCGGAGGCTATTTCATGCATGGCACATGCATTTTGATTCTTTATATGCAGCCTATGCGAAGTAATGCTGTCCAATGACTTGTTTGCATTAGTATTCAGTTATTTTATTTTTAGTTAGGCAATAGAATTTTTGGTAACATTTAACAAATATGAGACCTTATTTGTAAATGCATTAACTAACACGAACAAACGGTCCATTCACAGTGCATTACCTTACGTTAACAGACACAACTTTGGATCTGAAAATGTTGAGATTAACATGAACTAAGATTAATAAATCCTGTATTGTTCATTCATTGTTGGTTAACTAATGCTAACAAAAAATAAACCTTATTGTAAAGTTTGACCATTTTTTAAATATAATAAGTTGGCCATGGAAGTGTAAAATTAATTTGAAAAGTTAAGGAATCTTACACTGGTTCAAACAGGCTACTGTACTGTATAGGTTTGATTCATGTTGAAGTGTTTGGGACATGGCTTTTAACGGTGAGCCTTTTGTTTTTGTAATCAGGCCCTCAAAGTTTATTAAAATTTGTACTTCGATTTATCGGCCCATATATCGGTTATTGGCTTTCAAATATAAAGAATTAACGGTTATCGGTATCGGCGTATCCCTACTAAAAATAGTTTGGCTGTACTGCTCAGTGACTTTCAAAATAGTCAATCCAACATGAAAAAGTATCGCGAGAAGATTGTGGATCCTGCCTGAAAAAAATAGCGATGTTTTTTCCATATCGCACAACACTATGACAGAAGAAATCCAGAATAGCAAGTCAGAAAGTCTAGATTATGCTACAGTAACTATGGGGGAAAGCCAACATCAGACTGCTTCAAAGAAGAAATTGGCTCTACATTTTTTTAGGGGTGGGAATCTTTAGGCACCTCACAATTTGATTTGATTACGATCCAAAGTATTTGTAATGACCCATAATGAACTTTCTTCCAAAATCTTTTATTAATAAAACAAATGGAAGTGATTTTACAAGTCAACAGGAAAGTTACATTTGCCAGAATACGTCCCAACATTGTAAAGAACCAACAGGAAAAGTGTCTGTAGCAGCATACTTGTAGTAAATTACAGACTTCAGCATATTCTGAATCACTAACATAAAGTAATAACCAACACCCTCCTGTTATGTGCAATGAACAATATAATCTTTCAGACAAAAAAAAAAAAAAAAAAACATTTTGCTGTACCAAAATCACAGCTTTCATACAAAAATATAGAATTCTGTACCAGCAGCTAAAGTAATGCTTGTGGACTTCAGCATATTCTGAATAATTAGTAACGTTAGCTAACATACAGCTGCTCTTATACACATAATAAATAATAGAGTCTAAGGCTTATGACTTCAAACTAAATCCTGAGCACAGACAAATGTTTTGCTGTACACTAAATTAACATCTGCAGAGAATACAGACGCAAATCCTTGACCATAAATTTTGCGATAAGAGTGTGTACTGGTTGGCAGCAAATACTGGTAATGTTACAACAGAGCACTGGAAACGTGTAATATGGTTTCTCATGTTTGTCATGTTTCGAAAATATTTTTGTTTAATTTGACACAACTTGCATATAGTGTGGCTCTTGTCCAGGTCATTTTCCCCTTCAACTTCAAAGACGTGCTTCCATACGCTAGCTTTTAATGCAGAGGGTGCTGTACGGACTTCTCGCTCAGCCATCATGCGTCTCTATTATGCGCACTCCACAGACGGTACGGGAACTGCACTTCCAGCGCTTCAGAGTTGCGCCTTTTGCGTTCCGTCAAATTTGCGTTATCAGCGTTTAGAAAATCGATTTGATGACATTTGTGAACTGATTCAGAATCATCCACAGCCGCGTCACGATGCATCTAAGAATCTAATTTTTCCCCCACCCCTACTCCTTTTTGTTTTTTGAATCATATATTATCATATTATTTAGCTAAAGCCATTTCAAAAGAATATCACTATACATTTCAAGGCCATGTCTTAATTTGAACGGCATCCATGACACTCATTCAAGCTCCACTAAAGACCTTAGTCAGGAAAAATGCCATATTTAAATTTACATGAACGAAAACAAGGTTAAGGACAGTCCGTTCAGATGTACAGTCTATACAATAGCGTCACATATCACAACCTCCTCAAACCTCTAAGATTAAGCCTTAGGCCTTTGAGACAAAACAATGGCACTGACATATTTTAAGATATGTCTTAAGTTGCGTTCAGTTAAAACAGCTCAAACACACATTTTAGTCTGAGACTAGGCTTAAGCCTTGCCGTAAAACTGGGGTAAGGTGACTCAATGAACTTAAAAGTACAAGAAAGCATATAGACCTCTGAAAACTAAAAGAGTCTCATCATTTGGGGCAAAACACTGTAGTAAAAACCGCAGTTACATGTCTCTGACTGACTTTAGTCAGCAATTTAGTCAAAACAACGGTTCCACTTTGCAATTTGCTAGTCACTTAGCTTACTACCATAAGTAATAGTTTAGGAACACCAAAGGGGTTCGACCTCTGGGCTTCAAGAAAACATCTAGCAGCTGCCATCTGCTCAAGTATGAGGAGCGCGAGACGATCTGGATCAAACTGTGGAATCCCAGGAGTAGGCTGATAAAAATTTCATGGCAGGGAGGCCCATGTGATCTGGGTGAAGGAGGGTACTGTGAGCTTTGGTACAGGGTACCAGCACCTGGCCCTGATGCATTATTGAACACCATTTATTCAATTGCGCCTTCAAGGAGCACCTTGCGTAGAGTTGTCAGGAACATTGAGTGCAAGAGCCAAGAACGGGACCTGTGGTTTCAGAAGGTCCCGTTTGAAAGACCGAACACTTTAAGACATCACAGAGGGATGGGAACAGGGAATTACAGCTGAAGAGACGCAACCCTGAGGTGCGGGCAAGAAGAATTGTCTGGCCTTGCTGAGAGCAGGCACTACAAGCAATGCTGGGATGTGGCCAAAATAAATTGGATCAAGTTCATTAGATAAGTTAATCACAGCAAATTCAGCCCGCTAATAAGTACATTCTTACTAACAACCTTAATACAGATCTATGTTTTATATTGATGTTTTATTATGCCCAAGTTAATTATTAAAAATCAAGAAAACCTTTATCATTTTCGGAATAAAATCTGAACGTTGTATGCACCTGCAAAACTTGCTCTCACAATGCAGGTGTTGTGGATGATTTTTAGGATGGTGTAATGCAGTTGTTAAGGTGTTATGAATGTTTTTAGCACGTTGTATCGCGGTTTCTAAGGTGTTCTGAAGGTTTTTAGCTTGTTGCAATGTGGATGCTAAGATGATTTGAAAGTTGTTAAAAAAATAAATAAAATAAATAAAAAAAATAGTATGCATTATGCTGTTGCGCAGGTATTATGGGTGGTTTCCTGGGCATTTCGTGGTTAAGTTAAAAGAATACTTCACCCAAAAATCATTGACTTTCATCACTGCTTTTAAAGGGTTAGTTCACCCATTGATTACTCACCCTTATGAACAGCTCTCTGAACCCTCCATAGACTGCAATGTAATTTTCAAGGCCCAGGAAGGTAGTAAAGACATCGTTAAAATAGTCCATGTGACTCCAGTGGTTCAACCTTAATGTTATGAAGCAATGAGAATACTTTTTGTGTGCAAAAACGAACAAAATTATTCAACAATCTCTCTTCAATGCCAGTCTCCTACGCAATCCACGTAAGCACCACAACGCATGCATGTGATCGTGCTTGGCCAATAATGAGCCGGTATTTTGCCGTAAAACCCAGAAGCACAGTACTCTGTGAATAGCACAACAAAGTGAACAGCGTAAGAGTGACAGGGGAGAGAAGAAATTGTTGAATAAAGTTGTTTTGGTTTTTTTTGCGCACAAAGTATTCTCGTCACTTCATGACCCACTGTCACATGGACTATTTTAACAGTGGCTTTACTACCTTTCTGGGCCTTGAAAGTTGCAATTACTTTGCAGTCTATGGAGGGCTCAGAGAGCTCCCCAATTTCATCAAAAATATTTTAATGTATTTTTTGGGTGAATTAACCCTTTAAATTTCTTCTGCAGAATGCAAGAGATATTTTGAAGAAAGCTTCAACACTTTTTGCCCATACAATGAAAAAAAGTGGGGTCCAATTTTCACATTATTGATTTTCATTGTATGGAGATACTGATATTTTTTTTAAAGATCATCTTTTTCTGTTTCAGGGAATAAAGTCATACAGGTTTGGGGAAGAATAAATGATGACAGAAGTCTTATTGTTGGGTGAACTATGCCTTTATGTCTATGAGATTTTTTTCATGGATACGTGATCAAACAAAATATTTATTAATTATAAATACTAAGGGAGTTTTCACACCTGCTTCATTTGGAGCATTGGAGCAGGTTTTGGAACCTGGTGTGTTTCATCCCTTTGTTCGGTCGTTTAGGCATGAATAGGGCAACTGTGCTCAGATCCGCACCCCCACAAAAAAAACACATCAAGATCGCCTGAACGAGGTAGCCCAATTGAAAACGAATTCTGGGGCAGTTTGGTTGAGGTTGAGAAAGCAATCTGGACCAACGAACCAAGTGGTATCATAATTCATAAAGGGAAACGTGTTATAAATAGCAGTGGTGTCTGATTCAGTGAGTGAGCACAGCACATTATTTAATCGCAGTTGAAAACCAAAGCACCTCCTCATCTTAAAATGTTGTGTAATTGCTTCTTCTCCATGCATTGCAAAAATGTGGCCCTGACGAAGCCTTGATTCCCGCTCAAACTGAATTATAAAATGTACATATACATACATACATACATACATACATACATACATACATATTACACACACACACACACACACACACACACACACACACACATATATATATATATATATAAAAAATGATGACTGAAACTTTGTATAACTGGCACCTTGTGTTTATTGCCTTCTTAAGATGATTCACGGATCAAACTTGTCAATCCATCTTGATGTATGACTCGGAGGAAACTCTGACCAATAAGAGGACAGTTTTACTTACATGTGACTTGCATAAACACATTTTAGTACTGTGATAGAGACCCGAGTGTTCACAAGGAGAAATCGCACCAAGATGTAAACACAGGAGCGATGTTGGCATCCAAAAAGGTGTTTATTAAAAACTGATGTGCAAAATGTGCAAATAAATATGGTTAAGAGCAAAAATAAAACAGCTTGTTCAAATCAAAGTCCCTTTCAAGGAAAGTGTTCACTCGCCGGCCATATTTGCAACACCTCCAGGCTGCTATATCGGGTATCCAAGCCAAGTCTTATCTATTTGAATGGGAGAATCCTGAAATCTAAAAAAAACTGCTTGGTAAACTCACAATTAAATAACATATTTCAAATCAGCAACAAAATCTGACATGAACTGTCCCATAAATGTTGTTTCTTATGCTCAAATAAGCTTATTTTTCAGTCTAGACAAGCTAATGCGCATGTGCAGTCATAAACGCTAGTCTCAGGTTTCTATGGGAACTAGGGATGTCAATTTACACAAATTCCTATGATCGATCGTCGTTTAAATTAACAATCAATTATTCAATTAATCGTTAGCCTTAATACTGCATATGCGTCCACAGCAGTGTCTTATAGCCGACAGCATGACAGGGTGTGCAAATGCTGCTCAAAATGCATGTTCCACCAAATGAATGTGTTTTTTAGGGATATTGGACTGTAAAATGAGTCCATGTGATTGATCATTTAATTAAATTACTTATTTATTAATTAAATATTACTTCTAATACAACGTGTCACCAACCAATAATTCACAATATTTTATTACAATATTGCTCTCTTTTAATGTTATGTAATACGACAGTCCCAAACATAGTCATTATTAGTTGTGCAGTTAGATGTGTGCTGGTCAGAAATTGGTGCACGCGCTCATCTTGGAACAATGCGCTGAACACAGCAATTAAACCCAATGAATTCACAACGATTTATTAAAATAGTGTTCTCATTAATATTATGTAATATGTCAGTCCTAATCATATTAATTGTGCAGTGCTGTTTGAGCTCCACGCACTGAACACCGGTACACTGAAGCTCTTTACTAGCGTGTTAATTCAAAGAAACGCATCCTATATGAGATTAATCAGATATATACACAAAATAAACATAATATTACAAACTACAAATGCACAAAATGACGCAAATGCACAAGTGGACTTGAATTAAGTTACATGCGAGTCAGAATGCACGGCTCATGCTGTGCACGCACTCTTCCTGGAGTAACAATGAAACAGGCAACTAAACCCAAATAATAGTAATAATAATAATAATAATAATAATAATAATAATAATAATAATCACAATGTTTTATTACAATATTGCTCTCTTTTAATGTTATGTAATATGACAGTCCCAATCATGGTCATTATTAGTTGTGCAGTTTGAGCTGCACGCACTGAAGCTGTAGATGATCATCGGCACACTTCTTTATACCGCGTTTATTCTTAACCAAATGCATCCTATAGGAGATCAATCAGATCTATATAGGCCTACACAAAATAAATAACTTGTATTTGCACAAAACAAAAGGCTGCGAATGCACATGCAAACTTATAGTCATGATGAAGATGTAACTCTAGCTGTAAAATCTCTAGGTCCCAAAAATAACTCAGACCCTGCTTATTGAAAAATCGATTAATTGTTGACATCCCTAAAGGGAACCGGAGCTTCTAACTGCAGCTGCAGTGATGCAATGACTTTACCAAACCTCGTTTACTTAGAAGGCGGGAGGGACGCATTTCGCCATATTGCACGTTGCCGTTTCTCCCATTCAGAAGTAATATGAGTAAACCACCTTTCTATAGTCCAAATTCCATCAAACCATAATCCGTCCTCCAATCCTCGGCTATCTTAAATATATATATTTTTTTATTTAACTTGCTTCACCATGATTAATAAATAATACACAAGATGATTAAGAACAAGAGTTGAAACAAGTCAATAGATAGGATGGATAAAACCAAAACATACATTTGCACAAACATTTCCATAGGTAGCTAAAATGAGCAGTCGCCTACAGTACAGTTAGCGCTTTAAGGTCACACCCACTCAGCTCAAACAAGAAATATAAAACAGCAAACCACGCCTAAATGTTATAAAACGCATAGGAATAGTAAGAACAGTGATGGAAGTAAGACAACTTCAAGGTCTCTCCGTCGAAGGTACACTTTGAAATGCTACATTGTAACAAATTAAGTCCCTGTTTCAGAACAAAGCAAACGATCTACAGGTCAGAAAACTCTTTGAAAAGCAAAAGCCCACCTTTGCAGGTTCCGCATACTTTGAGGTTCATGTTCGAAGCACAAAATGGTTTGAGAAACATTATGTGCTGAAGTTTCATACTTTGCGAGTATGAAATCTCCATTTGAAAATGTACGAGCAGTAGTAATAGCAATAGCTGGTACTGCTAAAACTTAAATATTTTATATTTAAACACCATTCAAATACATCTAGCTTTATATGCCAGGCTCTCTCATATTCAAATGAATGAGAGCAGGTGTTAATGCATGCAAACCTGATCAGCAAAATCTAAATGGTACGCTCTCTCCAGAGGAGCACAGGACATATAAAGAAGCATATTATGGAGATGGGGAGGGGGGTTGTAGAGACCTTGTCACTGGCTGGGGCCTCAGGAGCCTGCGGCATGCTGTCTTAAAGCTCAGCCTCCCTGTTCAAAAGAGGTCTGCTGGAGGGAATGCCCAGGGGGACAACCCACAAGTCTCTCAGCCCCTTCCCCTTTTTTTCTTAGATCTACAGTCTCCCTCTGGGAGAAAGCCTTGCCAATTGGAGGCGTTCAGAAGAGCTAACTCCAGTGATGGTGGAGTAGTTCAGTATAGGTGGGTTTGTTTTGAGGTGAGTGAGGTAAAAAGAGCTGATGTTACGGTACTGCTGGAACATAAGGTCTTTCTGCAAAATAGCCTCACCATGACTCCCTGTAGCGCTGTGTGGAGTCTCGAGCGCGCTGGGAACATTAAACACAGGTCAGACTTCTTGGCCTACAATATAATGCCAGGTGCGAAATACTACTTTCATAGTCCTTTTACCCCTTCCTCTAAAAGAAGGAAAAAGGGCCATTTAAGAATAGTTCTCCAAAAAATGAAGTTGCCTCAAATCAAATAGGCAGGGGTCTAACCCAGCACAATACAGTGGTACAGGTATGACGTCACTTTGTAGGCCAACCGGCAGCTAACGTCACACTGTTCCCCTCGAGAAAAACCCATTCGATTTTTCATTAGGCTTTTGGATCATCGCTAAAAACAAGCTCTGTGATCAACAAAAGTTTATGATACTTGCACGTTTTGTCCATCTAGATAATTTTTCACAGATGAACAACTTATGAATTTTGAAGCCTAAATGTAGGCGCCAGAAGTAAAAAGCTAAAGGTAGACTATAAACAAACTACACCACATTCCCATGAATTCAACGTCACCAGCACTAAGCTTCCGACAACTCTTTCAGTTATCATCTCAAAACATTTACCCAGAACATTTGAGATAGAATAGTTCATAAGAGCACAATTATAAACATAATAAGGCTGTAAAATCTGACTGAGGTTACCTGTTTGGCGTGATGTTTAATCTCCTCGACAGCCTCTGTAGTCCCATTTAGCCACTTGTTAGCAACTGCCTTTTTCAAGACACGCAACAGCTTAAAAAAAAATAAAAAAAATCACGAGTGGGGTAATACTGATGTATTTTATGTCATAGAATAAATCGTGAAAGTGTCTTGAGCTTGTGTTCACCACAGACCTTATTTCTGCCATTTAACCAAAACCCCATTCAAAAAACCCATTGACTTCAGGACGATGGAACAGGAAGTCCTAAAATGCTAACTCGCTTCCGCGTTTTGGCCTACAAAGTGATGTCATACCTGCACCACTCTATAGGAACTACCAGTGACATAAGTGTACACAGATTGGCTGAATGCATGCGAAACACCAGCACCCGCCATTTAAAAAAAAAAAAACCTGTTTACACGCACAGATTATAGCCTATATATTTACTCCAGAAACTAACTCTACGAACATGGAAAACAGAGATAGATGGACTTCCCAACCTTTACGCTAAAGAGAAAATCCAACACATATTTGAGGGGACCAAGCAAAACATGATTATGTACTTCTGCTAAGCTAGTGACATTGGACATCCCACCACACAGCAAACACTAATATTTTTTCATATACTGTCTACTTTCTTTGTATAACAGTTCTATCTTATAACGTATTAGACAGGACTGTTAAACAGATCGTAAACAAATGAAGATGGAGAATGCCTGAGCACACAGCTCTCACATTCTCAACATCGTCAAAATAAAGGTCCGCCACACTGTCAAAAAAAAGTCACAACTACAAGCCCGTGCTTACGTCACTTCAGAGTTCCTACTGGCAGTGTAAATGCAACCAGAAAATGTTCCTTGGGGAACTTTTATGGCTCGTTTCCATCGAGCAGTACGGTTCAGTACAGTTCACAATTTTTGCTGTTTCCATTGTCAGAAGTTGTGGATGGTACCCTAATTTCGAACCGTACCACTTTTTTGGCACCCTTCCGTTGAGGTACCAAGCACGGTAGTCCGGTACTAAAGGGTGGAGCTAGACTCAATGCAGAATGTCCATTGGTTTATACATTTATAGTGTTACAAAGGATTTATATTTGAAATAAATGCTGTTCTTTTGAACTTTCAATTCATCAAGATGATCTTGAAATAAATTAATCATGTTCCCACAAAAATATTAAGCACCAAACAGCACAACTGTTTTCAACATTGAAGATAATAAGAAATGGTTCTCATGAACACAAAATCAAGATCTTAGAATGATTTCATGATTGTGACTGGATTAATGGCAGATGAAAATTCATCTTTTCATCACAGGAATAAATTACTTAGTTATTTTAAATAGTAATAATATTTCATATTACTGGTAATTTTGATCAACTAAATGTTGAGCATAAGAGACTTTTAAACTTTTCAATGATTTTCAAGATTCAAGAGTTTTATTTGTCACATACACAGTTATATACAGAATATACAACCAGCAGTGAAATGTAAACAGGTCCGCTCCATGGACAGTGCAATGACTTTCTAATGAAAACTCAAATATTTACCACCCACAATAAAAAAAAAAATAAAAATAAAAATATATATATATATATATATATATATATATATATATATATATATATATATATATATATATATATATATATATATATATATATATTATATATTATTATATATATATATATATATATATATATATATATATATATATATATATATATATATATATATATATATATTATATATATATATATATATATATATATATATATATATATATATATATATCCCACTAGATAGCAGTAACACTGGATTGCATTTAAGCCCTAAAATACAAAATCTAATAGAGAAACTAAATAAACTAACAACAGAAAAGACTAACATACTAAATAAAAAGACTCCAAAGCAAAACTTTAACAAATCCAAACTACCATGAACTAGGTAACGCTTTTGGAGCTTGACAGACTAGTCATTATTCAACTGTATGGAAACAGGTATTGGAAATGATTCCAAATGTCTCAATGCGAACACATAAACAATTACCAGCATAACAGTTAAGGTAAAAGTTACATTCCTTTAAAAGGGTACGCTCAGGGACGTGACATTTTTCATTTGACATGAACCAAGGTGAGGACAAATCAGTTTATGACAGCTCGAAAGGAAAATCTCTAAATGTATTGCCAGAGATAAACGGGTCCCCACGATTTGCTCTCATCACAACAGAGCCCACACAGAGTCCTCACATCAAAGAAATCTGCCAAATGTATGCCTTGAGCACACCTGACATCTCGCCTGAGGCTCTCTGATAAAACCGTCTTTAAACATGAATGAATCACACATAACCATCCTACAAAGGCACTGTTAGAAAATCATGTTTTCAACCCTCCTATCAATTATTCACCCAGCACAGACACGCGCGAGACAAGAGAAAAGGGTGAAAATGACAAGTTCCTAAAAAGTTCTCACGAAAACCAAAGCACTGCATCCTCGCATCAACGCTGCCAAACTGAGAATCCATCTGCGCTTTTTGGCCAAGAGACGGTGCACTTTTGATGGATCCATTTTATAGTGTTTTATAGGTCTGCCACAAGTTGTAATTTAAACTTTATACTGAGAATACAAACTGCACAATAGATGTGAGTTCAGCAGGAATTATGCGGGCTAAGGTGAATCATCCATTCAAGCCATTTCTGGACATGCAAAAGGCATTTACATCCACTTAACTAAAACAAAACATCTCATAATATTGAGTGGTCATTATTAGCACAATTGAATTAGAGGTTTCAACAGAACAACTGAAGCTGAACACAGGTGCAGACCCAAGCAACTAGTCAAAAATTATAGAGAGTATGAGAACAACACTGTCATAAACTAGCCATATGGACACTTAGCGATCGCTGAACAATAATGCATGCTGAACTAAAAGCAACTTTTGGACAATCTTGCAAAGCAGTAAAGGTTTGACTGCCACATGATTGTTCGGCCATTTCTGAAATTAGATATATTAGAGATATAAGTCTGTTTTATTTTAAATGAGGTTCACACAGTTTTTGACCCATGAATTTCCATGACTTTTCCGTGACCTTTCCAGCCATTTATAATTACCAGTTTCATTTTTAAAAGTAATTTCATAGAGATGGTGCTTTTGAATGCATAATGTAGACGATTCAACGTATTAGTGTACCATTTTACTCCACAAAGACCAATATCTAGCTGATTAAACATGGCAGAAAAAATATAAACATCCCTATAGAAATTTCTAGGACTTTGTGTGAAAACAATACTTTTAAAGTCTCCTAATATGTTTATGTTTTCAATGATTGTGGGAGCCATGTTTAAACTACAATGCACACATAATATGCTATATGCACACAAAGCATACTATCATAACTAGGATATCTTTGCACAAAACATAGGCCCTAGCTTATATATCTAGCTAGCACACAATCAATTTAATAAAGGAGAATTTATGACAACTTAAAGCGGAACTATGATCATCAATGAATAACAGTAATGAGTAACTCTGTGTGTTTTAAACTAATTAAAAACTTGTCACAAACATACTCATCAAATCAAACTATTTTATTACACTAGTTTGCACAGATAGCTGCTCGTGCTCGTTTGTTTCTGTATGTCTCGTGCACAAGAAGCTTCCGAGCATCATGCATTCATTTAAACCCTCCACAAACTCTGCATCTGCACGGTTCAATTCTTCATGTAATATATAGGCTAGTACCCGAATGCATTACAAAGTTACTTTAAAGCAAGTACAAGCAGCACGCATACGCAAAAACATATCAAAACAGCTAAACGAACACTGGACATCACACTGCACAGAATCTGCAAATAAACTACTTTGTAAAGTGTCGCTGGTAGCCGTCTCGTGCAATACAGCGCAGGCATCAGAGAACGTGCAGGTTTTTAACTCTGTATGTGACAACGCACAAATTCACTTACTTCTCTCTGGCTTGACTATCGGATGGAACGACAGCTCCTTTCCCTTTGGCGTACATGGTGGACTCTGTTTGAAGACTTTTAACCTACTCAACACCTGTCAAAGGAAGCGGCCAGGAAAACGGTCTATCTCCATAGCTACCCGCTTAGTGTTTTCCTCCCTTTTCGTACATCTCCAGCATTGGCCACAAATCAGGCACAGTTTCTACTGGGGGAACTTGAAACAGTCTACTGGTGGATTTTTTTTTTTTTTTTTTTTTTTCAATCGCTGTTCCAGGATTATTCTCACCCTCCCCCCGCTGTGGAGAAAAGGAGGGGCTCCTTAAAGGGGAAGGCACGCTGTATTCGTCGGATTGTTGTACTCTCTAGACCTGTGTAAATCAAGTGACAAACTTAACTGAAAACTACAGTATGTAACATGCAGAACACTATTAGTAGATATTAATATTTGGATTCTCAATAGAATTAGAAATAATTAACAAAATGTTTCAACAATAAATATATTTATTTGACAAAAGAAGAGGCCAGTGCAAGGGTACTGAGTCCCATCTAATGTTGGGCTTTAAATCAACGTGACTATGATGTGTTTTTCCAGGGTATTTATTTGAAATGTTCACTCATGGGAAGCAAGCTAATATATTTTTCCTTTATTTTTTGTTTTATGTTTTTTTTGTTTCCGTGAAATTCGTTGCGACTAAGCGGCAACCTCTCGCGGTGTCTTTTGAAGACAAGATGGAAGTGACTTAAACTGCAATTCATCGACTGGCCGCTAGAGACTGGCTCCAAAAGGGGGTCAAATCTGTATCTCCCCCATGATAAAATGGCCAACTTTACAGCAGAAAAAAATATTACAGCCTGGTACAAAAAAGTGTTTTTTGTCTATACAGCTAATCATGACAACTGTGATGTGGGTGATTTTTTTTATAACCCATCCGTTTAAATTATATTAAGCCTAAAAGTTCTGCATAATTAAGGGCCTGGCCACTTGAATGATAGGTGGATTGCCACTATGGTCGAGGTAGGTGGGCGTGGTTTCAGTAACCAGGCACCTCAGCTCCACCCACGTCCAGCCTCACGCTGCCAAGATGGCGACAGCCGGCTCTGCCCATTTTAGGCTTCAAAAAGGCTCTTAAGAAACGTCACGGACGTCACGGTGACGTCACGGACACTACGTCCATATTATTTTACAGTCTATGGTTGCGACCTAAGCTTTTATTTTAATTTTAAATAAAATATGAAATAAAAATATGTTTATTTAACATATTAACATAATAATTCACTTTTAAAATTGTATTTAAAAAAAAAAAATTATTCCAGGAAAATATTTATTACCAAAATATTTATTATTCATCTTGCACTATGAAGATTTCTGGAATTTTTCAAATTAAAATGTCCCTCTCCTGCTACCATCTGCAGATAGCAAATCATGGTTCATTGCTGTGATATAACTAAAGCCTATTGGCCCTTTAAATAAAAAGGGTGCACAAGCACAATATGAAATTAATATCTATATCTATTAATATCTAATTAATATCTAGTTGTGAATGAATTTTATATATCTTATTGTGAATGAATCATCCATGTATCATCCATGGTTCTTTTTTGGACAATGTAATGTTTAATCAATGTCATAACTTGATATTCCTGTGAAAACGATGTTTGAAAACATCAGGTTGAAATCATCCCATAATTTATGGGCAAAGGCCATATACGTATATGCACATTCACAAGAGAATCTAGGTCCGGCGGAAGGGTGACCTCTGACCCGACATATGACATAGGACGTAGATCCTCTTTTCTTATATTGAAATCCTCCAACATTTTTCTTTAAAACTTCTTGTTTTAGACTTTTAATTCATGACTGGTGTTTTATTTTGTTCTGTCCTTACGCCTTTCCACCAGACCTTGACTCTCTCGTGAACGCACGTACGGCCGTTGCTAGTGATTATAGTTTATAAAGTTTAAAATATAGATATTGTTCTTACAAAAACCCATCGCGCCACTTCACAAGGCATTTATTAACCCACTGGAGTCATATGGATTGCTTTTATGGTGGATTAATGCGCTTTTTTGGAGCTTCAAAACACTATTCAATACCATTACAAAGCTGGGAAGAGCAAGGATATTATTTAATATAACACGTGTTTGGCTGAAATAAGAAAGTCATATACACCTAGGATGTCTTGAGGGTGAGTAAATTATGAGATAATTTAAATTTTTGGGTGAACTATTCCTTTAAACCCCATTACTCCCCTATCAACTGCACTTGCATGTACACTTGCTGTCTCATTTCAGAAAAGTTTTCATAATGGTTATTTTTCTGAAATGAGATGATTGACGTATATGGCTGATAACCCTGACCTCCAGAGGGCGCAGCCTTCGAAATGAGACACAGCCGAATAAAAACAACCGATGGATTGTTACACTTGCAAGTACATCACAATATGGAAGAAAAGTTCTGCCGTTACTTACGTTTCATTTAATATGTCCCACGCACACATCCGGTTTCAATAGGAAATACCGCAAAAATGCACTCATCAAGCAAGGGGGGGTTATCAGCAGTGCTGCCCACCACCATTTAAGGTTTACTAAAGCATGAAAAAATTACTTTGTTTATATTACACTTCATAATAGCAGCAATTTTTATGAATCTAATTATGACAATTATAAGATACACTGCAGATTTTGTCAGCACAATCACTACACAAAAAAGTAAATTAAATTAATAAAAAATTAATAATTTAAATTAAGCATTTCTCCTATCTACACACACACAATCTAGCTAATTCTGTATTTATTTTAAAATCTTTTTCATATATGCATATACTGTTATTGTGTAATCTTATTTGAACTTTAAAAAAGTGACTTGTATTTTGAAATGCATTTGTCAGGTTCTGATTTACAGCATGTTTAGGGTGCATAATGATACTAGGTCAACAAGGACACCAGTGGAGGCCTGTGTAGGACAACTAACCACATCGTCTCCATTACACAAGTGATGTTTATCCGGAATGTTCTTCCACGCTCTCCGGCCTCCTCCTGTGGTTCACGAGGCATGGCTGAGTCATGTTTATGGCAATAGCTCTGGCAACATCTACTTTTAAATACCAATACATCTGCTAGGCGACATGTTGGATAATGTATCTCTACCTGTTAGAAATGAATCGCTTGCTTCATTTGAATATAAGTATGGTCGTGAGTGATTGTTAAGTGTCCCTTTAAGACTTTGAAGAGTGGAATGCCAAAGCTGAGGTGATGTTTTCATGCTGTTTTTTATTGTGGGAAAGACAGAGCCACTGCACAGCTGACTACATGTTTGTTAAGGTTTGCCTCTTCCAGAGAGCGGAAAAAAATTCATGCTGATGACTATATTCCACAGGCGTCTCCCGATGAGAGAGAGAAAGAGGGCAAGGGAGAGAGACGGAGGGTGAAAGAAAGAGAAAGGAAAAGATATAAAGAGAGAGAGAGAGAGAGATGGAGAGTAAGGTGGAGATAGAGAGAACGCAAAAGATGGAGGGCGAGGGAGATGGAGAGAGCGACTTGGCGAGACACTCTGAGAATAGCAAATACCTGCATTCTCCACCTCTGCAGCAGTACCACAACAATCTGTACTAACAGACCCAAAACATTAACATTTAAAAAGGATGAGCAAAAATGTTATCTTCATCTATCCTTCAATGTTTTATATTAAAAAAGGTCTTCAAGTTCAAATAAGCGTCTATATGAGGATGGGTAGTGCTGCTGGAAATGGCATGTACAACTGACTTCTGTTCCTAATCATGCAATGTAATGAAATGTATAAACAGACACACCCAGTTAAATGGCAACCAGGGGTCCAATTGCATTTTTGACGCAACATTCATTGTTGACCACTGAGAAAGTGTCTCTGCTGATTAATTGCCCATGAGGAGTAAAGGCAGGCCGTGCAGAAGTGCCTGTGGAAAAACGCTGCGCTGTGAACAAGTGTGGTGAATGGCATCATTGCATGGAAACGCACCAAACCTCAAAAGCTCAGGCTTTCAGTATGTTAGACCGTGGCAAAAGCAATGGGAATGAGAGTTTTAAAAACAGCCTGATAAGTACTCCCTGTTCCCCATTCTATCACATTCTTTCTCTTTAGCATTCCATGTTCCAAAGGGTTAAAGCTTGGCTAGTTAGCATGGGAAGGTTAGCCCCTGCTGGTAGATGCTGGAACATACAGAATATACTTTTATACACTGTCTGGCCAACAAAAAAAAAAGTTGCTGTTTGGATTTGCTTAAAGGAACACTCCACTTTTTTTTAAAATAGGCTCATTTTCCAACTCCCCTAGAGTTAAACAGCTGGGTTTACGAATCCATTCAACCGATCTCCGGGTCTGGCGGTAGCACTTTTAGCATAGCTTAGCATATATCATTGAATCTGATTAGATTGTTAGCAATCTGCTCAAAAATGACCAAAGATTTTCAATATTTTTGAATACTTCTGTAGTTACATTGTGTACTAAAACTGACGGAAAATTAAAAGTTGTGATTTTCTAGGCCATTATGGCTAGGAATACTATACTTTCATTCCTGTGTAATAATCAAGGAACTATGCTGCAGTACCATGGGTGCAGCAGGCACAATGATATTACACAGAATATATATATATATATATATATATATATATATATATATATATATATATATATATATATATATATATATATATATATATATATATAGCTTCTCACTGTACAAGCTTTAAGCTTTCTGCTGTTTTTGTCATCACAGGTCATGGTAGTTGCTAATGAAAGGCTTGGTACTGTGTTCTTATGGCGCCATTCCGCCAATCAATGTCTCCAGAGTACTTAGTCACGTGGCATTTATGGCTCAGGTGATTGGCTCAGAATGAAATGCCCATGAGCAAAGATGGCCATGCACCAGTGAACACTGCCATTGTGATGACTGGAAATGCTAACAGATGTTAGGCCAGGTGTTAGACCTTCACAATATTTTCATACTCATAAGGAAAGTATAATACTTCATAAGCAAGCAGACCTCATCTGCCATCACTTGTCCCCCAACACACCCACACCAGCTCCCTCCAGCACAGACATACTGTTTCTTCCTTAAAACGAACAATTACTCGATATGAATATAATGATAAAGTTTAAAATTGTAAACATCCCTGCTACAAGATCCTGCTTGAGATACATGCAGCGAGGTGGGCAGGCACACATACTTCCCCAATGTAAGCAGCAGCTGAACCCTGCAAGTGTTCATTGAGCTAAACACTAAAACTCCAGAGAGTGGCTTACGTAAATATTATTTTGGTCAGTCTAACTGTCTTCCACCCTGATGTGTAAAGTAACTAATGACTGTGACGTAAATGCTACAGTTTCCACTCCAGTTATTATTATGAACATTCCCGGCTAAATCTCCACAATGATAGTGATTAAACTAGTATTTTTCTAAAGGAAATTGCAAGTGTTAATAGTTTTAAAATCTGACCACACTGTAAAAAAGGCTGGGTTAAAAACAACTCAAGTTGGGTTGAATATGGACAAACCTAGCAATTGGGATTTGACCCAGTGAATGGGCTGTTTTAACCCAACAGTTTGTTTAAAACAACCCAATTGCTGGGTTTGTCCATATTCAACCCAACTTGGATTGTTTTTAACCCAGCATTTTTTAGAGTGCATGTACAGAGACAATAGTATGTGTGGAAAAATGTATGTGAGGTAATGAGCTGCGTGTGACAGTTTAAATCCCAGTAAACTGGAAGTGCAAACTGCAACTGATTTTATTTCAGTGCTGTGACGTATTTCCAAGTGAAACGGAATATTGAATTTTCAAACCTAAGCCGTCAAACTGACATCATCTGAGAAGGAATGTCATTCCAGACCGGAAGTTACATTTCAGATTTTGATTAAAGATTACCACGGCAAACCATTTTTTTCTGTGTATTAACTTGCACGGATTAATTGTTCACCCTAAGACCTGTAATGTGTGCTAACAAAGTAAATAGAGTCAATTTTGATTTCATGAGGACTTTAATAATAGTGTATTATTGGACCCAGATAGCTCAATATTTGACATCTTAGCAGTAACAAGTTTACCTATAGGCCTACTAGTCATTAGCTGTACAGCAAATGGTGATATGCAGCATTAAAAGTCACTGGCAGTGTGAATTGAACTTAAAGGCATCTGCAAATAGTTAGATATATGCATTATTGCAAGACCAATCAAAAGTTAGTATGCAAATACTAATATGCAGCTCTAATCTGCAATCTAAGCTGCACTGAAACAATGTGTATTGTGAAAAGTGCTATACAAATAAAACAGAAACTCATGTGAGAATAAAGACCAATGAAGTATGCATGTATTATAATGACATCATTGATGCATGTAACATTCTATCAGTGTAAGCAAATGGGAGATTTTCAAAATTTAAAAACTTACATTTCTTTTAAAACCTATGAGGTTTCTAAAACCTCAAACTTGATAGTACAGTTAGAACCATGTTTTTAGAGAACCGTACCATAAGATGAGATTGAACCGTACCCAGACCACCTCCCGAGATGGTCTCGGCTCGGTTCGCTTTAAAGGGGCCTGAGATCGTTTGGAGTGTTCACATATGGGCCAAAAATCATGCAAAATGCGCCCAGACCCCTGAAAAAGACCAAGTGTGAAAACACCCATGAATTCTGTCATTTATCACCTTCATGTTGTTCCAAAACGGTTCAGGTTCCAAAAGGGTGTTTGCCATATAAGAAAAGCTTTCAGTAAACATTCTTTAAAGAACCATTTTTAATGATCTAAAGAACCCTTTTCTACTATAAAGAACCTTTTGTGCAATGGAAAGGTTCCATGGATGTTAAAGGTTCTTCATAGAACCATAATGCCAATAAAGAACCTTTATTTTCAAGACTTTCTTTTTCTGAGGAACATAAAAGAGGATGAACTATCCCTTTAAGACTGAAATGATGAGTCTGTAATGTTAAGCATTTCGGGATGATTTAAGTTCACTTAGGGTTAAGGATTTAGAATAACCCCCAACCGGAAAGTTTAAGAATTATCAATACACTGCCTTGGAAGCACCATGATGAAGAAAACTAAGTATTAAAACAAACCCTGAAGTAGTAATGCTAAGCTGCACAAAGTAGTTTCAGTGCTATGGAAAATGTGCCTTATTTTTGACATCCGCAGTGTGGGCACTGCAGCCAGATTCTCGTCACGACAGTTGTGCATAATGTGTTTGTGGTTTCCATATTGAATTGGATTGGTAGGGGTAGCCTTCGAGAAAAGGATCTCATTATTAGTGCCAGCGAGAAATCTTCCTTGCTCTCGGTTGTGTGTAACTTGTGGGTGTTGGAGGAGTAGGAGGGGGTGATGAATGTTTGTGTGCGAGTATATGTGTGGTTGAGAAAGAAAATCGGGAGAAAGAGAGTTGAAGTGAGCTAGACAAGTGATGTAAGCTAATGTATTGTTAACTTGGGCTGCAGCATTGTAGCATATAGTATGTCTGTTGATTGTATTGTGATAGATGATGCAAAACCTAGTGAGCTGCCTCACTGGCTGTGTCCCGAAATCGCATACTCTTGAGTATGTATTTATTTTGAATAAGTAATTACTTCACGACCGCTAAAAAAATCTGTTCTATATATGAATGTGTATAGGATGAATGTAATCTGGACGTAGTACATTTGCCATGTTGTCATGTCATCATGTGACCTACCAGCTTCAGTTGCATTGCTTCACTGCCATTCACAAATCCTCTCCCATGGCCTCATGGGATAGTAAAGTGTTTTGCTCTCGTGGTACTTTGATGGCACATGTGATCATGTGATCCGGTCAAAGTCAGACAAATCTTCTAACCAGAATGCACTGCTTTTGTCAGGCGGCAGCCGAACTTTGTGGCGCCACATGAAGTCGAACAAGCCTACTATTTCTATCACTGTATGTGGCCAACATAAGATATCAGAATAATTAAAGGGATAGTTCAGCTAAAAATGCAAACTCCATTATCATGTCATGACACCCATGTCATTCCAAACCCATACATTTCTTAACAAAACAATATTTTTCAGTTTTGTTGTTGTTTTAGACCCCATTGACTTTCAGTCTATGAAAAAAATGGTTGAAACACTCTTCAAAATGTATTCTATTGTGATCCACAAAAGAAAGACAGTGCTATATACACTCACCTAAAGGATTATTAGGAACACCTGTTCAATTTCTCATTAATGCAATTATCTAATCAACCAATCACATGGCAGTTGCTTCAATGCATTTAGGGGTGTGGTCCTGGTCAAGACAATCTCCTGAACTCCAAACTGAATGTCAGAATGGCAGAAAACAAGCAATTTTGAGCGTGGCACAACCTGCCAGAGCGGCTGGGCTCTGAGTATTTCACAATCTGCTCAGTTACTGGGTTTTCATGCACAACCATTTCTAGGGTTTACAAAGAATGGTGTGAAAAAAAACATCCAGTATGCGCAGTCCTGTGGGCTGAAAATGCCTTGTTGATGCTAGAGGTCAGAGGAGAATGGGCCAACTGATTCAAGCTGATAGAAAGCAACTTTGACTGAATTAACCACTGGTTACAACCGAGGTATGCAGCAAAGCATTTGCCTGCACAACCTGAGGCGGCTGGGCTACAACAGCAGAAGACTCACCGATTTCCACTCATCTCTACTACAAATAGAAAAAGACATTACAATTTGACAAGCTCACCCAAATTGGACAGTTGAAGACTGGAAAATGTTGCCTGGTCTGATGAGTCTCGATTTCTGAGACATTCAGATGGTAAATCCATCATGAATGAGAACATGGATCCATCATGCCTTGTTACCACTGTGCAGGCTGGTGGTGGTGGTGTAATGGTGTGGGGGATGTTTTCTTGGCACACTTTAGGCCCCTTAGTGCCAATTGGGCATCGTTTAAATAACACGGCCTACCTGAGCATTGTTTCTGACCATGTCCATCCCTTTATGACCACCATGTACCCATTCTCTGATGGCTACTTCCAGCAGGATAATGCACCATGTCACAAAGCTCGAATCATTTCAAATTGGTTTCTTGAACATGACAATGAGTTCACTGTACTAAAATGGCCCCCACAGTCGCCAGATCTCAACCCAATAGAGCATCTTTGGGATGTGGTGGAACGGGAGCTTCGTGCCCTGGATGTGCATCCCACAAATCTCCATCAACTGCAAGATGCTATCCTATCAAGATGGGCCAACATTTGTAAAGAATGCTTTCAGCACCTTGTTGAATCAATGCCACGTAGAATTGAGGCAGTTCTGAAGGCGAAAGGGGGTCAAACACAGTATTAGTATGGTGTTCCTAATAATCCTTTAGGTGAGTGTATATATATATATATATATATATATATATATATATATATATATATATATATATATATATACTAAATGAAAATATGAAATGTATATATATATATAAAATGAAATAAAATGAGTAAAAAAAATTGTATATTTAATTTATTTAATATAATTTCAATATTTTTATTTTTATTTTTATTTCAAGTAACAAAAATGGTTGTTGTAGTTGTTTTTTGGTGTGCTATTTTTCTCATTTTAGTTAACTCTAATAACACTGAAGTGAGCTACAAGAATACTAGTATGTTGTGAACTGGGGTGCCGTATTGCAGCATGTGTGTATATATGTACTATATAAGGATTTTGATAAATGATGCCAGAAATAGTTTAAGTGTGTGCATGTATGCATGCAAATGTGTGCTTATTTGCATGTGTATGTACCTCTGCATTCTAACAAGCAGCCAACGTCCAATAAGTATCATTCGTGTCTGGTGAGGGCAATCCAGATCATAACAACCCCAACCGTGGTTGTAGAGAGGTGGGGGGGTATAACAGGGAAACGTGACCTACATCCCCCTTATATACGCAAACACGCAGACACACACTCCCAGTATCTCATTAAAATAACTCACAATGTGTATACAACAAATAAGCGACAGTGACTTGAGAAGGGGTGAGGATGGAGAGCTATTTACGTCACTCTCTTTGTTTATTTTAATCTGCTGCGCTCATCCCGTACTGCCTATTCAGCGAGTCTGTTTTCATTTGCCTATCAGCAGATGCCCTTTTCTTGATTTATAATGCTCACGGCATCACCTCGCCGACTCGGGAGGGAAATATTTAATTAAACTGGAGATGGGTGGGCCTCTTGTGCCGCTCTCAGGGGCCAAGAGCAGCAGGGCCGCCTGCATGCTTTTTCTCACTGATGGTGCTATGAGCAGGTAACAGGGAACCTGAGAAACTAGCTTAACGTGACGGAGACCAATTGTTAAGGATCTCTAAGGATATATAACGATGCTTAAACTACATCTCTCTGCTTTTTATTCCGTGGCAGAGTTTTCGCTGTCTGGAAAACCTGATTAAAATATGCAGAATCTCATGGTTCGAATGAATTATTATTGTTCCGAAAGTCTACAAAAAAAGTGAGTTCCCAGAATGTGGTCTCAAAGAGAACGGTGTGAGTGAACGTGTGTGCGTATGTGTGTTATGCAGCTGGTGGTATTTCTCTCCGTCATTTCCCTCTCAGTGCATTTGCGTTAGTAGCAGCCGGGCTCAGGACAGCCATTAATCACAGGATAAAATGATAGATGTTCTTCATAGAATAAGTGGATGCACCGTGCATGCAGAAATAACCTGCTGTGCTGGCTCAAGGAGGACACACAAACACTTTATCTCTCTCCAGCTTTCTCGGTGCACAGACATACACACTACAATAATAAACTTTTTGCACAAAACATATCAAGCACACACGTACCATGTTTTATGGGGACTTTCTATAGACATAATGATTTTTATACTGTACAAACTGTATATTCTATCCCCTATAACCCTAACCTTAAACCTACCATCACAGAAAACTTTCTGCATTTTTACATTTTCAAAAAACATAATTTAATTTGATTTATAAGTGGTTTTTCTCATGGGGACCATTTTGTCTCCACAACTGAATGAACCACACACACACACACACACACACACACACACACACACACACACACACACACACACACACACACACACACACACACACACACACACACACACACACACACACACACACACACACACACACACACACACACACACACACACACACACACACACACACACACACACACACACACACACACATTGTGCTCTAACCCAACCTTTGCAGTCTATTTAGCACTGGCCAGGCAAAAGAGATATATATTCCACAAATTAATATTACAAAGTAATAACTCAGTGAGTTGAGTCAGTAATTGATCATTTCAGAAACTAAAGAAATTGTTTCATTTGTGAATTAATCATTATTAAGGGATTATTAACTGGATGAACTGATTCGCAAAAGAATCAGTTCTCCAAAAAAGGATCAGTTCACATAATTTACAGTTCACATAAATTTATAATTTACAATTTGCTTTTGACATTCTATAAGGGACAGATTCTGCAAGGGTATGTACATTTGTATTATTAACTGTATATAAGCAGAACTGATCAAGTTGTGTGTTTATATTAATTAATAAATAAATAAATAATAATAAAATATGAACATCAAACAATATACCAACTCTAATGCATTTTATGTTCTCATTTCTAAGACCCAAGTGTGCTGTATACTAAAGTCTCAGTGATGTACCTAACCATTTTTTTTTCTTCATAAAAATAAAAAAACTAATGAATTATATTGAAAATCAGCATCCTATTCTAAAAGTGTGTGAATTTCAGAGCTCGGTAATCAGCACGTCATCCAGCCATGATTACACGCGAATAAACTCTGATACTTTATGAGGATGTGTAACTAGATGGAATCAATTGCTACACACAATCAGCTATGTTTGTTTTTTCCATTTCAAAGGACGCATCAAGGAGTCTATCACTTTTAACTTTGGATATTCAGACCCCCATAACACCCATCACCAGTGCACTAACACTCTGTAACTTCTGTTAATCTGAACTCAACCCAGCAGACGCTATAGCTGCAATCACCCACATCTCCCAAGTTCATTTTAATTGAATGTGGTCCCCGGCACCTAGTAGGATAATGACACCCTTTCCGAGCGAAAGCACTGTTGCATCCAATTATCGCTGGGGGCTGCTGGGGGCTGCTGGAGGTTGGGTTTAACAGCAGTCATGGCAGAGATCAGGGAGTGTTTATGACCCTTACACATCCAGTTTCTACTTATAGCCTGTGAGATAAACAGACAATTATGATGGACATGTATCATCAGCGAGGGGAAAATTTAAATCAACGCTCAATAAAAAAAAGAAAAGTAAAAGTAAAGCAACTTTTCAATGCTTAAGTGACAGGTTAATAGGATGCGAAAGTAATGAGGGTAGACTGAGTTGTCATCTTTTTGTCATAGCATAGCATATATATACAGATACATATACACTATATTGCCAAAAGTATTGGGACACTCCTCCAAATCATTGAATTCAGGTGTTCCAATCACTTCCATGGCCACAGGTGTATAAAATCAAGCACATGCGGACGCTTCTACAAACATTTGTGAAAGAGTGGGTCGCTCTCAGGAGCTCAGTGAATTCAAGCGGGGGTACCGTGATAGGTTGCCAACTGTGCAATAAGTCGTGAAAAAAAAAAACATTCGTGAAATTTCCTCACTACTAAATATTCCACGGCCAACTGTTAGTGGTGTTATAACAAAGCAATTGGGAACAACAGCAACTCAGCCAAGAAGTGGTAGGCCACGTCAAATCACAGAGTGGGGTCAGTGCATGCTGAGGCGCACAGTGCGCAGAAGTCGCCAACTTTCTGCAGAGTCAAAATCTACAGACCTCCAAACTTTGTGTGGCCTTCAGATTCTGCATAGAGAGCTTCATGGAATGGGTTTCCATGGCCGAGCAGCTGCATCCAAGCCTTACATCACCAAGTGCAATGCAAAGCATCAGATGCAGTGGTGTAAAGTCACTGGACTCTAGAGCAGTGGAGACGTGTTTTCTGGAGCGACGAATCACACTTCTCTGTCTGGCAAGCCGATGGATGAGTCTGGGCTTCTAGAAGAATGGTCAAAAATTCCCATAAACACATTCCTAAACCTTATGGAAAGCCTTTCCAGAAGAGTTGTAGCTGTTATAGCTGCAAAGGGTGTGGACCAACTCCATATATACAATATATATATATATATATATATATATATATATATATATATATATATATATATATATATATATATATATATATAGGAGGAAGAACAAAACACTAAACTTGGTTAAGGTATTTATCTGACAAAATGATTTGGCAAAAAGGAAAACTACAGCTATGACAGCCTGGACAAAAATTATGTCTGCATAATTTGAACTTAAAAATAATAAAGTATTAAATTAAATTATTATTCCTTATACAGTATCTATCTGTATAATTCTGAATGATGAGACACTCTCAGTAGGAGATTTTTGAGTGCTTGATGGGAGTATCATTAGGAGCCGGTTCATTAGCATAGCTAACTGGGGCCTGTATTCTGGAGGAGGAGCCTAAGTAATTAAGCATTAAAAGGAGGTTGATCTGTTGATCTCTTTAGATTGATTTATTTAAATGGCAAAGCTGTAATTGCTCCTGCCCAGATGCCAGGGAAAAAAGCCCTCCAGCAGCATTAGGGCAAGACCCCCTTCAGCACTTCCTCGTAGGTCATGCTCAATTACAGACCTGCATCTCTCATCAGCCCCAATACTGCACTTTGAAAGTGGTTTTATTCAGATTTCATGCTAATTGAATAGACTTGTTTGCATGCCAATCAGCTTATTTGTGAGTTGTGTGTATTTGCATTAATGAATTTCCAGAGGATGCAATCACAGTTACACAGAGAACCAATGCATCGCTGCTGACCTTCAGAGCAGAAAATAAATCACAGTCCCTATCATTATAGCTACTTAAATCTTTATTATACACCTATAGATGATAAAAAGTAAACAAGATGTCATGTGGGGAGGTTGTCACAAGGTCTATATATTCTGAAGTTTTTTGAGTCAAAAGTCTGATTTCATGTTTTCTCTAGTTGATTTCAAACAGCTAAAAACTTTCTGCCATCCTAAACTAAAATTACCCATTCTCTACCCATTCAATATATATATATTTTTTTTAATTTTATTTAATTTTATTTTTTTACATAAATGTCATGTCATAAGTTGTCACGTATTTTGTATTTTTTTTTTTACATTTGATTTATTACAACAAACTAATTATTTTTGCTGTTTTATGAATTGTTTTTACTTCTTAAATTTATCTGAAAAACATAAAAACGGCTGTTTAGAGGGGACCTATTATTCAAAATTAATTTTTATAAGGTGTTTGAACACAGATGTGTGTCCACAGTGTGTGTAAAAAACCAGCCTATAATGATAAAATTCCACCCAATACTTTTTTTATAATCCCCATCAATCATTATCAATCTCTCATAATGCATGCACGGATTCAGATTTTCCCCTATGTAAGAGTAGGGAAACCCCGCCCATGACTGGTGATGATCTGCTCTTTTAGCATAGACACACCACTGAGTGAGAAGCACAGAAACCGCCATTTCTGTATCAGCTAGCTAGAGTATTATAATGTCATTACAAATGTTCTGTTGTTGGAAGTACCAACGAACATAGACTCCCGGCATTCCGAGCCCCTGATTTTTGAAGGAAATGTTCTGAAGAATGTTATTAAAATGTTATATGTTATATTCGCAAATCATTTTATGCATGACTGCTTCACTAACAAGGGTCAGTACAACGCTGGATCTTCAAAAAAGTTGTTTCTGAAGGATGGGTCAACAGAGCTCCGGAGGTTGACGTCACATTTTGGCAGGCAATCAGGGGAGCGCTAGAGCGGCTGTAGCATTGGTATCTATAAAATTATTTAAAACCAGACTGTTTAAACCTTACTATTTCAACATGATGGACAGCTGATGTGCGCCAGGATGCCAGAACAAATGGGAAATCATTTTATCATAGTAAGTTGTTGAATGCCGTGAATTTCAGTTCATGCTTCATTACCCATTACTTATTCAACTACTTTTGCCTCGCGTAACTAATGTTAAAAATAAGTTCCCGTTAAATACAATACTTAATTGTGAATAACATAAGTGCTTTTATAGCCTATATAAATAACATCAAGAAAGGCTATTTGAAACGAAATTAAGGATCAATAAATAAATACTGAAACATTTATTGACTATGACTGATTTTATTTGACATGCATAACACGGACCTATGGAACAGATGCACACAGCGGCGCGCTGTTTTGGAAGGGTTCATGCTAACCACTAACATATAACGTTAATCTATTCACATGTTTTCTCTCTTAAAATGTAAACGCATGTAGGCCTGTATGTCAGCATTATCATATACGTGTAAAGAACTGAAGGGTGCGTCTCAATCAGTTCCCTGGTTCAGTAGTCAGGGCACTGATCAGGACATAAGTCAATGGGCTGACTCCCTGATCAGTGCCCTGACTACTGAACCAGGGAGCTGATTGAGACGCACCCGAAGTCTGTCATGTAAAACAAAAGCATACTGATGCAGTTCAGTCTGCCTGCTATTCTGTCTGTCTATGTTACTCCTGATCGGAGGCTTCCATAATATTTAGTTAATCGTAGATTTAGGCTTACAACATACGTTGTAACTTAGTGCCCATTTACATCAAAACTAGACTAATTGTAACTTGCGCATAGCTAGTACAACCAACCCCATGATACAGTAGGTCAGGAAAGCTGTCCGTTCCTCTATCGATACACGTGAAAAGCACCCTTGGGGCATTATAGGGATCTGTTATGTTTAATCTATTAAGTTTTGATATGTACAGGTCTATGTCTTTCGAATTAAAATGTGCAGTGAAATCTGCTGCCTTGAAACTCATGCTGGCGCTGACTGTTCCTGCCTGCCAAAATGGCGTTGTAAACAGAATGGGTCACATGACCTCCGGAGCTCTATACTAATGCTTCATGCTCTAACTTAATATCCAACAAGTAAGGATGGCACTTCAATGTTTGCAAATTTCCTTTCTGAATGAGCTTTCTAGAATGCTGTACGGCTAATATGGCTAAAGTTACCATAGTCTTTATCCCGAAAACGCTCACCTTCTGTGTAATTCATAACCGCACATTTATTATGCATTGGATAGTCAGGTGATGGACGTGTTACGTTCCCACATGTTACACGCTAGTCGACCAACTAATGTATCCACTAACCATTCAGAAACGTCCAGGTGCAGTCTAAAAGTAGCAAACTCTTCCTGAGTCTCTCATCTGTGTCCGAATCTGGTTGAAACATGTAAGGTTGCACTCCACAACTGAATATTTATGACATTTTGGCTAAGTGAGATTCGCCTGTTTTGTTGTTGATGGAGTATCTGAAGCTTGTGTAAAAGGATCTTCCCTCTTCTGGAAGGGGGCCGGGGAGCGGCAACTCATTTGCATTTAAAGGGACACACAAAAACGGATGAGTTTGACAAGCTATAATAAATTATCTAGGGAGTATTTTGAGCTGAAACTTCATAGACACATTCTGGGGACACCAAAGATTTATATTACATCTTGTGAAAAGGGGCATAATATGTCCCCTTTAATGGCATGGCTTACATCGCAACAACTTGCCCCATATAAAATTATAATATGCACGCTAAGTCACCATGATTTTACCAAGTTTTGTTGATCCCGGAACAACATTCCTGTCCAAAAATTTAGTTCGAAATCTATCCGTACCCCTAAACCTAACTCATAACTTATCCCTAAAACCAGAGGGAAATGATAGGTGAATAAAACTGATGTAGAAGCACCTAACCGTGTCCCTCAAATCTGGTTGACTGGAATGCTGATCCGGGAACATGTTGCAATTGGTGAAATCACACTCACCAGGCAGGCTACTGGCATACTGTCACAAAAAAAAAAAAAAAAAAAAAAAAAAAAAAAATGTATTTTCATTTTGTCTAGGGCAATATCTATATCTATATCTATATCTATATATCTATATCTATATATCTATATATATATATATATATATATATATATATATATATATATATATATATATATATATATATATATATATATATATATTTGTAGCCAAGAATGTAAAGTAGGTGTCTATGCATAAAATGACTATAAATATTATAATATAGATATTATATTATAAATATAATATCTATATTGTAATTACAAATTACATTATTATATTATAAATATTTGTAATAGCCTAAGTATATTTATATAAATTATTAATTTAAAAAAATGGAAAATAATCCACTACAGAGTAAGGAAGTCAATGGAAAGTCCCCAAAATATACAAAAACAAACTTCCATGTTTGTATGTGCATATGTTGCATATGTTGTATGTATGTTTACAGATATTTTTCTCATCTCCTCTACACTACATGAACATCTTTGCACTACCCGTCTTTCCTGTTGGCTCGTCTTGACTTTCACACTTGCCAATTCCGAGGACCTCATAAAAATTGTAGGCCTGCAACAGACAGAATTTGGATGCTGACATCAATAAAATCGCTCTTGTCGGACTAGACCCATAAAAAAGCAAATATAAATTTTTCCAGAGGTTAAGGGCTTTGCATCATTGGACAATCCAACTTCACAATTTCATGCATCTACTATATTAACTCTCCATGAGATCGGTGAATCTGTTTGGTGACTAGCTGGCCAGAAAATGCCTTGCATCTTAGTTTATCAGTGCCAGGAGTCTTCGGTGGAGGGAACTGATGTGCCTGAAAGAAACACAGGCCTGGTTTTGTGCATTTAGTATGAAAAACACTTTTTTTTTGCAAAAATTCATCTAAAACAGCCTTTTAGAGGCGGTGGAGAGAGCCGAGAGGGGGAGATGGTGGGAGAGGAAAAGAGAATTAGAGGGAAAGAGAGAGTTGGGGGTTGGAAGGAGAGATTGAAAGAGAGAGAGAGTACTGAGTAAAGAGGTCAGTGTGAGATTATAAAACAAAGCCTGACCTAACCTGGCCTATTTCTGACTGCAGCTTTCTCTCTACTCAGAAATGACAGATTTAAAAGAGTCACTGCTTTTCAAAGGAGATGACAGTAGTCATTATTTACCTATGATTCAGCTCTGCAAATGCACAAATGTCACTTGATTAGCTTTTAATTTGATTATTTGATTATGTTTTTATGCTGTATTTTGTACCATGTTGTAGTATTAATATTAATATGTTTCTCCTGCATGAAATTGTGATGAATTTCAAACTTTCATCATATCTTAAGGAAACATTACATTATTTCCCAACAATTCTTCCCAACAAGTCCTTGGCATGATATTTTCACACACTGACAAACATTACGAGCAGATGTCTCTGAAGTGATCTCAATGAAGTTCCCTGCTGTAGGAATGTGTGTTTTGTCTCAATGGGGTGAAATACACATTTGCCCTGAGCCAGTGCTGTAGAGTTTCTTATCCACCCTTTTCAGGGCCTCCGTGGTCCCCCCCGCCCCCATTCCCTTACACACACACACAGCATGTGTACAAACTACAGACAGTGAGAGGTACAAAAGGCCAGGTCTCGTCTCTTCAGCCATTAGCATTGGATTATTCCTGACAGCACTTCACAAAACCCTACAATACACTCTTTCCTCTCACACGGGAGTCTTCATCGTTCACACATAAAGCCGTATGTTAAAACAAACAGCGGCGTAAGAGAAATAATGAGAGAAATAATGTCTGTGTGCCTGAGTGGTTTAAACTCGCAAACACTCAGGGACTTTTTCATACAGACAAGAAACCCGTAGGAATGAAAAATACAAATGAGATCTCTTTATTTTCTCCATTGCTTCCCTAGATAGCAATGAGATTAAAGAGAGATTAAATATTGCTTCTCATATTTTTCACCTGAGAAAAAGACCCAAGAAATCTCTATGGAAGACTGTTTCAGCCTCAGAGTAAAAAATAAAACAAGTATTTGTAAGATGAACTTTTAAAAAGCTCACAATATCCCCTGGTTTCATAGGCAAGGCTTAAGTCTAAAATGCATGTTTGAGCTGTTTTAACTGAAAGCGGCTTGACAGATCTTAAAAAATGTCACATTGTTTTGTCTCAAGATGCACAACAGTAATGTTTTTTTTCTAAGGCACGTTCATAAAAGCTACTTAAATGAAGTAAAAGCTAATCCTGGCTTAATCTAAACCCTGTCTGTGAAACCAGGCTTATATGATTTAAAGTCGCATTCACAAGAAATAATGTTAAAATAGAGAAAAGGTACATTGTGAGATGTAAAGCCACAGTTAAAAGAAAGTTGCAGTTGTGAGATAAAAAGTTGCAGATGTGAGACATAAAAATCACAATTACAAGAAATCAAGACACCAAAGTCTATAATCAAATGTCACAAATTTAAATATGAACTTAAATGGATAGTTCACCCAAAATTTAAATTCTGTCATCATTTACACACCCTCAAGTTGTTCCAAACCTGTATGAATTTCTTTCTTCTGCTGAACACAAAAGAAGTAACCAAACAGTTGATGGGTATGGAAAAAATGACTATAGAAGTCAATAGCTATGTTTCCATCACCCTGTTTTTATGCGCATTTTGAAATATTGCATCGGAAACAAGTGATGCCAAATATCGGGGGAAAAAATCCCTTAATACGCAAAAAAAATTTCACGCTCGCTTGAGGTGGTTTTTGACTCGTGCGAACAATGGGAGATGGAAACACATTTGCCAAATAAATTTTGACAGCGAATATTAAACCCACATGACTAATTGGCTATTTCCGCAGATGGTGTTTTATTTACTGTTGGTTACCAATACCACCGTCATCCGCTCTAATAATTTGTTGGAAACGAACCTAATTCACATTTGTTTGTTTTTTCTTTTTTCCGAACTTTGAAAAGATTTGCTTCACATTTGGATGGAAACCCAGCTGTGGCCCATCGACTGTTGGGTTACAGACATTCTTCAAAATCTCTCTTTTTTTTTAGCAGAAGAAAGAAATTAATACAGGTTTGGAACAACTTCAGGGTGCGTAACCTAAATAATGACATAATTTTCTCTCAATTTATTCATTTAAAACCAAATTGCTATCCACATTGATTTTACAGCCCTATATTTGTACCAAATGTCTAAATGTTGCAACCATGTCTATATTTTTTCTCTCTAAAGGATCTTCAAAGTTATATTTAAATGATAAGATGCTTAAATAAGAACTATATTACATATCATGAGCTTTGAAAGAGGAAAAAAGATGGGTTTCCTTTCATTATGGTCCACAAAAACATCTGAAAATCTCAAGCAGAACTTAAAACTTGCTGACTGTAAGCTCCCTGCACCACTGCTGCACTACACCAGGAAGTTTTGGGACTTCTTTTGTGCTGCAGCTGTGGATCTTGTCCACTCTAGCAGAGTGCCAAAACTTAACACAGAACTATGCAAACAAACTCAACATGTGTGCATCCCAAAGGCTCTCATTTTACCGTGCAGGGGTGGCATTTCATTCACAGATTTCTCTGGAAAACACTCACATATTTAGAGTGTTTCTAGTGTGTGTTAAGACACACTCGAGGACACATTCTCAATGGAATGTTGAGAGGAGAGAAGTCTGGGAGAAGTAAAGGAAGCACTCTCAGCGGAGTAACCAATCCCTCTCTTCTTTCAACCGACAGGCAGAGCGCTAACCACAGCGGCAAGTAAGGGTGATCTGTTTTGAGACATACGGATGCATGCGGTGTCAGCCCCAAAGCCGGGCATGAATAATGAGATTTAACTCAATTAGAAATGTCATGAGGTGCCGAGAGAGCAGAGGAGAGATACAGAGAGGGAAAGAGAGACAGTAATCCACACATGTCCTACTCTTTCGACACTAGATTATAGCCTCAGCCACTGTTTATCCTTTCTGTAAACATTCTGCCCTGGTAGAGACACCCATCATCTCAATGGCATCCATTTGGGAAGATTTGATGAACAGGTCTTATTAAAGTCGACATGGAATGGAAGTTGAGATAATCTTTTCTTCCCTATATATTGTGACATTTTTTGACTTGACATTCGGCTTTTTAAACGAGAAAAAAATGTAGAGCGGGACTTTATTTTGTCCACCGGGAATTGATTGGATCGTTGGATGGTTGCTTTGTTCTAAATTGCATCTAAACTTGAATTTTGACAGTTATGTTCATTTTTGAAAACTTACATTTTTAATAAGTAACTAGATAAGACAGCTTGGGGTGTGAGTGTGTGCAGCGTACGTTGTAGAACAAAACGTCAAAGTATCGACAAGTTATGTTTACCATAGGCTTTATTTTACTAAAATAAATATATTTTATTAATATATAAAAATATTATTTATTTTATAATTTGAAAAACCCCATTATAAAACCCCAGGAACCATACAATTCTGATGTCATACCTGCAACACTCTACTGCTGTGATCTCATGTGAGTGACAGGTTGTCCCGCCCACATGCCAGTAAACACGTCATCAGAGAAGTCACTGCAAGTGGGAAGGGAAGTTTCTTTAATGTTTACAAGGACACATGCAATGTGTTAAGCTACGTTTCCACCGCAGGAATTTTGCCCAAGAACTAGGTACTTTGGGGTGGTACTCTGTGTGTTTCAACTGCAGGGACCAGGGTCTAAATTAAGTTCTGGGTAAAAATTTCCCCCTCAGAAAGCTAGGGCCGACAAGTCCCCCCCAATAATTAGAAAGGGCCAAATTGTCCCCCCCAATATTTGAAATTCTTGCACTGTTCTGCTGCACTTCATTATGCAGCACTCTGTATGTTGTTAGGATTACAAAAAGGTCTAAAAGTTACATTTTAGTCTGGTTTGTCTCGGTGGTTTGTCTCAGCGACTAACAGCACTGGCTTGAGATGGCCAATCAAATCAAAGAAGGCGGGGTTTACGTTTAGGCAGTCTTCACACACACAGACAGCGCGTCAATATATATCGCTTAATGCTTAATGCTGATATGCAATCATTGATGAACATGTTTGATTTTAATGAAGGAAAAAAAAAAAAAACTATATTAGAGTGGATTAGAACCCGAACCTTTGACACGGTTTACAAAAATTCTACCACCACACCACTAGAGAATTCAATTATCAGCTGCAGATCTATGTATTTATTCACTATGTGAAGAATCTCGGGCTATAAATTAGAATTTGACACAATTTGACACAAATGAATGCAAATATTGTTTGCAAATAGTCCCAAAAGGATTATATCCCAATTAGAATTTCGTTCACTGTTCTGTTTCTTTATGCTTTATAAAAATAAAAACAATTGATTCAAGACATGGTTACGGCCTTGCAGAAAGCCCCTGCTCCTGAGGTAGTACTTTTTCAAAGTTCAGATACTTTCAGGGGTGGGACTTGGGTGCTGAACATGCTGCTTCGTAGCATTTTGATTGGTTGACTCCACGCAGCATTTTATTTCAACCACCATTTTAAAAGTCTGTTGCGGTGCGTGCAGTAAGAGTTGTTTGCTATTCGAATCAACAATGCAGTTTAAAAAATCCAGCAGATGGACTGACAACAAGGTTCAGGCTTTATTAAGCTTATATGCGGAGGACAAAATCCAGCGGGAACTGGAAAGTCACGTGCAGACTACGTCACTGGACTAATTTGTCTAATCTTTACGGAACTTAAGACCGCGATGGAAACGCAGACAGCAACAGGTCTGGGGCCAAAAAGTTCCGGGGACAAATTGTTCCGGGTAAATTTGGTGGAAACGCAGCTTTAGACTTCAATAAATTTAACACATATACTATCGCTGTCACAAACTGCTCTGACACAGATGGGTTAAAGATCTAAACACAGATTTATTAGAGTAATCCACAATCATAGTTTAAAATACAAGTGAAGAGTCAAAACCACAGGGCAAACAATCCAAACAATAACAGGGCAGAAACACAGGAAAAAAGGAAATCCAAAACACCAGGCAGAAAATCAGCACCATTACACAGGAAAATCAGAAAGAGCATGCAGTGTTAACACAAACAAGACTTTGCAAAGAAAGAGTGAAAACACAGGGCTTTTATAAGCGGGGTTTAACAAGCTAATGACACACAGCTGAACCTAATCACAACATAATGAGTCCAGGCAATGGGTTATGGGAATAGAGTGGTGCAGGAATGACATCACTTTGTAGGCCAAATGCGGAAACGAGTTAGCATTTTAGCACTTCCAGTTCCATCGTCCCGAAGTCAATGGGTTTTTTGAACGGGATTTTGGTTAAATGGCTGAAATAAGGTCTGTGGTGAACACAAGCTCAAGACACTTTCACATTTTACTCTACGACATAAAATACATCACCCACTCGTGATTTTTAAAAGCTGTTATGTGTCTTGAAAAAGATGATCGCTAACAAGTGGCTAAATGGAACTACAGAGGCAGTCGGGGAGATGAAACGTCATCACGTCGAGCAGGTAACCTCAGTCAGATTTTACAGCCTTGTTATGCTCATAATTCTGCTTTTATAAACTATTCTAACTCAAACTTTCTGGGAAAATGTTTTGAGATAAATACTTAAAGAGTTGTCGGAAGCTTAATGCTGGTGACGTTGAAGTCGTGGGACTGTGGTGTAGTTCATTTATAGCGTTAGCTTTTTACTTTTGGCGACTGCATTTAGGCTTGTAAAAAAAATTGTGTTCATCTGTGAAAATTTTCTTGATGGACAAAACATGTAGGCCTAAGTATCATAAACTTTTGTTAATCACAGAGCTTGTTTATTGCGATAATCAAAAAGCCTATGGAAAAATCCTATTGGGTTTTTGACGAGGGAACCAGGCCCAGGAGCCCAGGAGTCGGGAGGAGTGCCCTCTGGTAGAGATTATAGGCACTCCAGCCGGCAGATGTGAAAGTCGCCGTCTTACAACATTTAAATTCTGCATGGAGGGCATCAGTAAGGTTACACTGGCCTTATCTCTGCATTTGGAAGAGCATTCTGCCAATCAGAGGCCAATATCTTTAGTGCTTCAGAAAATCCGCCACAAATTTCCTGAGTGCTCACGGCGTTCCTTTGCACGCACCGCTGTACTCAAGCAAGCGATCGGCAATGCAAAACACATTAATACACTTTTCCAATAAATACCTAAATTCTGCTTGCATTGACAACTGATCCTTTTGTAATATTTATAATTTTAAAGGGACGTCTGCATGCAAAAACTCACAATTGAATCATGTAAATTACATTTTGAATCTCAACAACAGCCTTTAAAATTTCTAATAAAACTTATTTATTAGCATGATGCTTTAACAAGAGCAGCAAGCTCTTTTAAAACAATATATGAATCTGAACCTTGTGTCGCACGCACCTTGAGTGTTTTGTCTCTATGCAAGGAGCCTGGACACATAATGTGGACATTCAAATCCAATTCTGTCTCTTCTTAGTAGCCTCCTCGTTCGAGCACTCACCATTACCGTATCTCACTGGCCGTTACACAGAGAAACCAAAGACTGCGGATGATTCCACTGGGATGATTTGGTGAGAAGCAATAATTATATTAGATTAGGACCCAGCAGCAGACAGCTCATTTTCGACCACCTCGGCACCACAGGTTAGACAACAGAGGAGAAAAAAAGATTAAGTGCAAAGAGGAGGTAGAGGTGCAAAGTCATCAAATCAAATCTCAGCCTTTTAGCCGTTTGGCTGGCCGGGATCCGCTGCTGACAGGGTTTTTCTGCGCGGCCAGAGGTCTACACGCTGACTCCACATATGATCCCTATTAGGGCCTCGCGGGACCCCGAGCCCCACTGTCTAACAGGGCAGGTTTGCACAGACTGAGTGCGATGTAAGTGTTAACAGGTACCATTCTGGAGACAGTGTTTAGGTGCGTGTATCTATCTGTGAAATGACCAAGGTCATTTCTGATGTGCTTTGATTCATGTCAAATTCGATCAGTATTGTTGATGATCAGCATCCAGCCTCATCTGCAAAACAGAGTGGTCCAGGGATAACGTATTTTAGTAGGACAACCCGGAAGTTAGCATCATGACTTATGCTTCACGTGCTATCGGAATTATGGTAAATACTAGTTTCTTAGGTAAAAAATTGGACATGAACGCCCTCTCAAGTCAAAATTTGAATGCGATGAGCTCGTAGTCACGACTTCAGAAGTGGGAAGAAGGACATTTCCGATAGCACGTGAATGCAGCATAAGCTTCTGACAACTCTTTCAGTCTAAAGCTCTATTCGGACGGGATTAGTTTTACAAGGGTAGATGGAGAAATGTAGTTTTACCACAGAAAGTCTGTAATATTAATAATCGCACGGGATAAGAAATCTCAGTAAAACTAGCAGAAGTGGGAGGGGTAACTCGATTTACTCCCTGTCATGTGGGTATTAAACTGCTTCCTGATATCATGTGTGCAAACACATATAATCCATATATAACCTATATATAACAGTTAGGCACGGTCAAACGATTTATTAATTAAATTAATACAATTCTGATTGGATTCTGTTGAAATAGGCACTTACCTAAAATAAATGTCATGCCTCGACAAGTGCTTTGACCTCAACCTTTTTTTTTTTTTATCTGAATGGTAAGCAGAAAACACTTGAGATTTGCCACAGACTTGACCCACCACCTAGAATGCAACTGAAGGCTTTTTTCAAGTGCCTCCATATTTGAAAAACCTTGGAAAACTACTTTTAAACAGGAAGAAACTGTATATTTACATAAATATTTACAGCGCGTCTATTCGCACGGGACTAGTATTACCTGAGGTAATTTTTTCCGGATCTTTTTACAGAAGGTAGAAGTCACCGTAATGTTTCCTGACATTGTCCGTAACGATACTGAGATGGCACATTCGGACGGGACTAAAATCACTGAGAAGCTCTGGTAATAATTACTTACCCCACCTCTCCATGTTAAACTGGTCCCGTCCGAATAGGGCTTTAGTTTGAACATATCTTCCCTGAAAGTTCAAGTTATAATAGTTTGCAAGGGCATGATTATAAACACAATGAGAGCTTATTTCAAACATTTAACCAAAAATCCATTCAAAAATCCCACTTACTTCAGGACGATGAAAAATACGTCATTCCTGCATCACTAAGTCACTTCTGCAATTGCAGATACCATCTTGTTTCTGGTGAAGTGGCTGGTCAAAAACAAAAGCTTGACAGATAAAGATAGATGAGGATTAATTAAAAGATCTCTAAAAGAACATTTTATTTTTTAGCTATTTTTTTTCCTACTTGTAAACATGTTAGATGTTAGATCAGGGGTGTCCAATCCTGCTCCTGGAAGGTCATTCTCATGGGCTGTGTTTCCCAAAAGCACCATGAGCTAAAGTTTATCGTAGAGAACACTGGTGGCAATGGTCTCCATGATCAAGTTATGATGCTTTTGGGAAACGCAGCCCTGCAGAGTTTATTTCCAACCCCAATTAAACACACCTAAACCAGCCGAGGCAAGTTGGAGCTAAACTCTGCAGGACAGTGGCCCGACAGGACGCATCTGCTTTCTCTGTTCTGATATTTCCAACTCAATTGATCACTTGTAAACAGCAAAGAGAGAGAGAGAGTGCAGGAGAAAAGACATCAACAGGGACAGCGGCAGTTATTATCCAGGTTAAATCTTTATCTAAACTAACTCCAATTGACCAATGTCCTAATGTCTCTAGAGATTGCATTATAGTTTTTATCCACTTACGCAGAGTGGGCATCTGCAGCTGTTCTCATGCAGAGACAGTGGCAGGGAGTGAGAGAGAGTGAGAGAGAGAATTAGGCAGGACTCCTAATTTATTTACAGTAGCATTTGTTTCAATGTGACTCATAATGCTGCTGTATTTCAAATTAATGCCTTGGTTTTCCATATTAATTCGTAAAGTTATTCTCACATTCATATACATCTTTATCCCTCATCCTTTTCGATTAATATGCACTATTCATTTCATTCTCACACACGCCAAACTCTACAATATCAGCATGCAACAGTGCCTTACAATTCTCACCGCCAAGTACTAACTGCACAGATATGCTAATATGCATAAAAATATGCCATCATCTTGACTGAAATATGCATATCTTGTGGTTGGTACTCGCTGCAAGTCCCAGCGGCAAAAGAACTGTAATCTTGCAAGCGGAAGTCATTCCCATCTGAATAATTGATGAGAAATGATTGGCATAAGAGGTGGCATGTGCCCATGGTCATTGCAGCTGAGACATTCAGCAGTGGTCACCGCATCATAGATCACACAATAGTTTTGGCCATGAAATATAAAATATAAACAGTGGCCATAAAATACAAACAGTCCCCCCTTAAGTTTGATGTTTTTCAAATAAATTACAAACTATGGCTTTGTGAAATATTTTTGTATTAATGTTAATTTACAGATATTGACCAAACAGTGAATTCAGGTTAAATATTGTCAATATTATTCATTTGCAATACTGACAATTTATAAAATATAATTAAACATCGCTTTACACATTTATGCAAAATAACCCTTATAATAATTATATTTTTTTAGAAGTAATAGTATCTTTTCTTCGCATGTTTGTATTTACTTTCGCTCCGTAAGTTTAAATCTTGGTTATCTAATTTCAAATGTACTAATTTCTTATTCCCGCGGAGGGAGGATGAGACGCTGACTTGAACAGCTGCTTCATGACCCAAAAAACTGTCAGTCTTTCCCTGGAATAAATTGTGGAATGTTCCATTTTTTCAGGCAGGGACGCTTAATGTTCTGTATCCTATTAATAAGAATGTAAAGTCCTGAAATTTTTATGATTGAAGACTAAATTTAATCAGAACAATTATTTAGTGATCAAACCAAGTATTTATCAATATATTTTGTGTATTTGAAAGTGTCAGTAGGAATAATGTCTACATTTTTCCCCCGGCTCCGGAAGCCCTCTTTCAGGCAGACCCATAGTAGAATCAATTCACACAGTGGGGAGCTTGAAACCGTCCACTCGTGCTTCTCAGCTTAGTTTGGAAAAATAAGTCTTGAACGCAGTTTGGATTTTAAAGTTGTACGATGTGGTTTGCGAGAGAAGGCTGCGACGTTCTTGCAGCAATCCAGTCATTCGCTATTTCACACGACATCCACATTAAAACCGTTCAGAGATGGCATCGTGCATGATGAAACGAGTTACCTACTAGAACGAGTTGACTGATGCTGATCTTGAATCACGTATCGCACGTTGGCAGCAAGATATCCATCTTCCTATGCGCTTATGCAGCTGGTATAAGTTATTGACGTTATGCGACATCGGCCATCCTCAGTTTTGGACAGGCGTCTGTATTACTTGCATTCAAATCCATGCTCAGAATTAATGGTGATGCTAGTAAAATATACAATATTTTCTTGTCTGATATAATAATTGATATGCTAAAGAAAAAAAGGTTGACCACTTGCATAAACCAAGAACCCCACACACACTCACTTTTAAAGTATATGGGTAACCAAACAGTTGATGGGCCCCATTGACTTGGTATGGAAAAAATTACTATAGTCAATGTGGCCATCGACTGTTTGGTTACCCATAGGCTATTCTTCAAAATATCTTCCTTTGTGTTCATCAGAAAAGAGAAATTCATACAGGTTTGGTGAGTAAATGATGACAGAATTTAAAATTTTTGGGTGAACTATCTCTTTAACCCCTTAAACGCATACCTCGTGTCTTTAGTGACCCGGGACGTCATTCACTACCCTCCTCTTAATTAATTTTTTTAAATGTAGACATCAACCTTCTTAGTATTCCTCAATCAATTCATTATATAAACACTATGATAAGAAAGAAATAAAATAAAAGAATGCCAGTTTTCCCATTCATTTTTTATAAAATGTTATAGGGTCAATAACGACCCGAGGTGTGTAACAGTCTATATTTTCTTTCCGGCACAATAATTTAATCTTTGATGACTAAGTGCAAATCACCTTTATTCCACAAGGTGGCAATGTCTCACACAATAATGAGAAGACTCATAGTTATCACAGGCAGAAAACAAAAGAATAGGAAGTATCCTCAGCACAACTTGAAATGGCTCAGTGATTTACCGCAGAGCAAGTACTGAACGCAATCAAATATGAGTGTCACTTGACGGTGGATCTGGTGATCTGGAATATTGATTTTGAATGTTGAAAATTATAAAAAATGTTTGAGATGGCAAATATGAGCCAGATGCTGAATGTACTGGGAAATGAGCTCTGACAGGGACAGTGGTGATGGTATAAAACATCTGCTCAAACTGAACCCTTCCAAGCTCCAAATAAATATGCTTTATTTTATTCTTAAGTAATTGTTACTCTAATATCAGGAGAGTTTTATATGATTGCAACAGGTTGAGATCCATCCGTGTTAGATATAGATCCGGGTCGCTAAAGACCCAAATATGTAATAATGATTGGTGAAAGATTCATGCATTTAGGGTTAAACCACAATTATTCTTTGTACCCCGCTTACATTGCAAAACTGTTGCAATAATACAATATGAATATCAAGAGTGAAAAAAATACTGAATTACAGTAGTCAGTGTAAATACCACACAGAGTTACAGATGTCACATATCTGAAATGTGCAGAAATATTATTTTACACTTATGATTGGCATCTGTCAAGGTCATTTGGATTTGTAGTCCACAACTGAAGATGACCTAAATGTCTAGCCATCAATTAAAAGTACACATTGATCAGGCTTTTAAAAAACAAGTCCAGAGCTTAAATGTAATATGCAGTTTTATGACAGTTTAAAAATTAAGTATATATATATATATATATATATATATATATATATATATATATATATATATATATATATATATATATATATATGAGATTTTGAAACAGGACTGATTCATGTTTTCTCTTTAGTAAACTAGGGTGACATTAATAGCTGTTTTTTCCACACCAGGACACCAAACCACAGTCATTTTGCCATTGCTGTCACCTCAAGAAAGCAAAGGATCCTAGCGCCTCCTATGTGTGGATGTGAAGATTAACACATTACTGGACACTACTTATTGCATACTTGCAATACCTTTAGCACAGGTAAACAAACTGATGCATTTTATATGGAATGTGTTGTATATTTTAAATTAGATTACTAAAATAAAAGAGTAATTTTTTTGGTTAACCATTTTTATGTGACTTTCAGATGTGACAACTGATGATAACTTGCTCAACCGGAGGCATTAAAGTCGGCATGAAACTGTAGTTTTTCTTCCCTATTGTGAGGTATATCCAAGTGGCTTCATAATGTGTTGCATCTTTCACATTGACTGCAGGCACTATAAGCTTTCTCTGCTTTGACCAGTCGGTATATTCACATGTTGAGCATTGTAATGCTGTCCTTACACACCTTACACACTATGGAAGGCAGCTGTGTGTCAACCCAGATCATTCAGGCACTGAGGTTTGGTGAACATGTCTCACACGCCTGTGTGTGTGTACTGGAGAGTGCGTCATACTTTGCCATGTGAGTCATCAGATATATTGTTAGGCTCAGGGAAGAGACAGCTCCGGCTCACTATCCAATCAGAGTTCAGGATGAGCCAAAACAAAGGCCTCGGGTCCTTACTCACACTCTTATGTGTCTCTCAGCATGTGTTTGTGTGTGACAGATCCATTGCCCGCTGATCACACATCTCACATCCTGCCACACGGTGAGGATTTGCCAGCGAGCCGCCCAAGGACTGGAATCTGTTTGCCCAGTATGCCAGTGTTGACATGGCACCTCATGATTTGATATGGATAAAGCCAGGAACCTGCAGAAAAGAAGTGGAGTCCCTGTGTTTGTGGATTAAACAGCTATCACTAGGTAAACAAACCATCGAGTCTCACCGTGGAAATATAACGAGCCACTCTGTGTAAACCTAACATGGAGACAGTGCAAAAAGCTTGCTCTTATACAGCAACAAAACTACAGTCAAACCAACATTTATTCAGACACCTTCAACATTTTCTCACATCATCAGTTTATTCACTATAGTTTAGAAAATGGTAATAACATATGACAAGAACTCAGAGTTAAACTGTGTCAGAACAAATTCATCTTGATGATGTCATATAGGTATGTAATGGATTACAATCAACCAATCAGCTGTTGAATTTAAGTACACAATTAGATAATACCAATTTAGGTCAATCAATGACCAAGCAATGCTTTTGTTCAGTCTGTGGTGTAAAAGGTCGCATTAGCAATTAAAGAAAAAACATTTAAGCAAAACATGGTCAGGTCAAAGTGTCTGGATAATTTTCAATTTTACTGGTAGTCCACTGTATGAAGAATTTTTCTGTATAATATCATGTCACATTTTATTTTGCTATCCTCACTTACATAAATGAACTATAGTGTCCTGCACCACTAGTCAAAAATTATATCTGGTATATTTTGACTTATCCATAACAATTGTACACATTATGATTATAAACGGTTCTTGTGACTATGGGCCTGTTAAACATGCAGCCTCTCTAATTCTGTTGGCTTTCCTGAGACCAATCCAGCAAAAATACACTGAAACCTGTGGATGAGGCCAAGAAGAAAAGAGGCTCTGCCAGTTTCTATAAACAAGCCTATGACACATGATGGATGATTCATATTGTGACATCACAAATGTAATTGTGTCTTTATTAGTAAAGACACGAGCACGCAAACTGCCTTGTCAAGTAGAAAATAACTATCCAAAATGTTTGTTCTAAATTCATCTGTGAAATATTTAATCAACTTAAGTTTTTGAATTATTAAATTGCTCATATGAATTAGTTTATCATTTAAAAAAAGAACTTGATATAGGTGGTCCCAATACTCACTTGCGGTCTTGCATGCAAGAAACAGGAAGTGCACAAGACTTTCTCAAGTCTGAATAATGCCAAAGCTCAGTGCCCTTATTGCACACTAAATCCACGCTGTTTCTAATGTTGTTTCAGAGCTATATTTGAGGTTAACCGTTTCCCATCATTCATCATGTTCAAATCATCAGATTTCTAGGAAAACATTCCATGTTAATTAGATATTACACATAATTTGGTAGTAAAATGTAGTGTTGCACATTTTATTGGTGCAAAGATGAGTATGTGCATTATGTAAAGAATGTCTGCAACTGCAAGTAGACCATAATTAAATTGATTTGATTGACACAGTGATGTACAGTAAGTGCCCCACTGGGTGATCAAAAGTTCTTACACACACTTGTCACTTCAACACCTGGGCCAAATACAGGAAATGCATCATGTAAGCAGACAAGTGGTCAAGTCCAAAAACTGCAAGTGCCGGTATTGGGACAGGCTGTAAGAGCTCTCTGGAAGTAGAAGTACTCCACCTAGTGGTTAAAAGCAAACACGGTAACACTTTTTATGAAGCCTTTTGCTTATATATATATATATATATATCATATTTACCTAGTCATAGTTAAACCCTCTGAATAATATAAAGCATTATAACATGAAATCATATTTAGGCCAGTGTTTCTCAACTGATGGGAGTGCCTGATAAAATTGTGCCGATTCACTAGGCCTAACTGCGGTCCGATCAGATGACATGTTGTCAGGCGATATGTGTCATTATTCTAACGTTATTTTCGTAGATTTTTACGAAATAAGTAGTCTCTCTCACCTCAGAAATCCGAACTCAACTGCCCTGTCCTGTCAGCCGTTATACTGTACTCTTCAAATGCACGCGTTGTCCATTAGTACGTCATAAAATAAAAAGTAAAGTACCAATAAATCACGCAACTGGTACGACATGTTTAAGGATTTGCAAGCAGGTATGATGTCCATTCTATTCATCAGCAGTTTCCATGTTTCACTAACAGTTCATGTTGGCATTGTGTATTCGCCATGGTAACTGTTGTTTCCATACCACCAAAATACCACTTTATGTTATTTTGTATATTTTTAAATTAAAATACTTTGTGTTAACAAAAACTAGTAAAAAACCTATCAACTTTTTGAGCGTGGCATGGTTGTTGGTGCCAGACAGGCCGTTCTGAGTATTTCACAACCTGCTCAGTTACTGGGATTTTCACGCACAACCATTTCTAGGGTTTACAAAGAATGGTGTGAAAAGGGAAAAACATCCAGTATGCAGCAGTCCTGTGGGCGAAAATGCCTTGTTGATGCTAGAGGTCAGAGGAGAATGGGCCGACTGATTCAAGCTGATAGAAGAGCAACTTTGACTGAAATAACCACTCGTTACAACCGAGGTATGCAGCAAAGCATTTGAGAAGCCACAACACGCACAACCTTGAGGCGGATGGGCTATAGCAGCAGAAGACCCCACCGGGTACCACTCATCTCCACTACAAATAGGAAAAAGAGGCTACAATTTGCACAAGCTCACCAAAATTGGACAGTTGAAGACTGGAAAAATGTTGCCTGGTCTGATGAGTCTCAATTTCTGTTGAGACATTCAGATGGTAGAGTCAGAATTTGGCATAAACAGAATGAGAACATGGATCCATCATTCCTTGTTACCACTGTGCAGGCTGGTGGTGGTGTAATGGTGTGGGGAATGTTTTCTTGGCACACTTTAGGCCCCTTAGTGCCAATTGGGCATCGTTTAAATAACACGGCCTACCTGAGCATTGTTTCTGACCATGCCCATCCCTTTATGACCACCATGTACCCATTCTCTGATGGCTACTTCCAGCAGGATAATGCACCATGTCACAAAGCTCGAATCATTTCAAATTGGTTTCTTGAACATGACAATGAGTTCACTGTACTAAAATGGCCCCCACAGTCACCAGATCTCAACCCAATAGAGCATCTTTGGGATGTGGTGGAACGGGAGCTTCGTGCCCTGGATGTGCATCCCACAAATCTCCATCAACTGCAAGATGCTATCCTATCAATATGGGCCAACATTTCTAAAGAATGCTTTCAGCATCTTGTTGAATCAATGCCACGTAGAATTAAGGCAGTTCTGAAGGCGAAAGGGGGTCAAACACAGTATTAGTATGGTGTTCCTAATAATCCTTTAGGTGAGTGTGTGTGTATATATATATATATAAAATTCCTAAAAAAGTGGGTTGCGACTTGGCCATGGGAAAATGTGGGTCCCATGGCCAAACCAGTTGAGAACCCAAGATTTAGAAGGTCATTCAACTGATTTAAAGGTGTATAATAAGACATTACAAATTATTTTAAGAACTGTAAGATTAAAGCATTATATATCCTGGCTTCAAAGACTTACTGCGAACGCTTCTGACAAATAGCTATCAGAAACATGTTCAAAGCAAAATCAAAACCCAAACCAAACGTTCATCAGATTTCAGTGTTTTATCAGGTGTGCACATTAAACAGTGCATTTACACACATGAAAAGCATTATAGAACAAGCTCACAAAATTACGTGTTCAAAAAGATTGTGCGTGTCTCAGTCATATTCATTTAGTCCTGATACATTGACCGGAGGTTCATTAGTCCAGTGATTAGCAACGTTTCTCTCTCTAAATCACACACACTTTGTCGTGGATGGAGATTTATCAAATTTAAATTAATTACCTAAATTACATAGAAATGTCCTTATTGGCATCACATGCAAAAAGAAGTTTGAAGGAAATCCAGCATGTGCTGTCTTCAACATGGCAACATGTTCACAGGTCAAATTTCCACATTACATCTCCTCCTCCTCATCCTCCTCTGGCAGGATTCCAGGACACGGTTCCATGGTTACAGCAACACCCATCCCACTGCGCCCAACAGGCATATCTGTTACGTATGTCCATACATTACTGCCTGGACAGTAGCACTCCACACTGGACAAGAAACCGCCTTGATTGAATCCACCTGATAAGGAATAATATTAAAGATTATTTATGTTTATTCTTTTATCCAAAGCAAATTCCACTGCATTCAAGGTATACATTTGATCAGTTCATGCATTCCCTTACACCAACCCAGCTCACCTAACACATAAATCTTGCATTGGTAGACTGTGACTCCATGTGCACTGCGGCAGTGGTTCATAGAGGCCATGGGTTCCCACACATCTCGAGCGACGTTATATCTCTCCATCGTCTTGAGTTGGGTTTGACCATCATAGCCACCAACTGCATAGAGGTAGTTATCCATACACACCACCCCTACAAACAGAACAAAAATCAGACATGCAAACAAGTGTTTACTTTATTATTTGTAAAGTAAATTTGGAGTCTTTTTTTCGTAAGTACTGTACTTTCTGGTATGGGGCTTCCAGCCATTCAATGAAAGTGAATGGTGACCAAGTCTGTCAAGAATTTCTAGAGCCCCATCTACATTAATTGTGTGGAAGAAAGCAGTGTGAACATTCTTTAAAACGTCTCCTTTTTTATTTTACAGAATAAAGAAACATGCAAGTTTGCAACAACATAAGGGTGCATAAATGACAGAGGAGGACAGTAGATAAGTATTTTTACTCTGCTTGAAGGCATAGTTCACCCAAAAATGAAAATTCTGTCATCATTTACTCACCCTCAAGTTGTTCCAAACCTGTATGATTTTTTTCTTTTGCTGAACACAAAGTAAGATATTCGGAAGAATGTTTGTAACCAAGCAGATCTCGGCAGCCATTGACTACCATAGTATTTTTTTCCCCATTATGGTAGTCAATGGCTGCTGAGATCTGCTTGGTTACAGACATTCTTCCGACATCTTCCTTTGTGTTCAGCAGAAGAAAGACATTCATACAGGTTTGGAACAACTTGAGGGTGACTAAATGATGACAGAATTTTCATTTTTGGGTGAACTATCCCTTTAAATACATTTTTCAAGTGTCTGTAACTGTGACTTTATCAGTGTTTTTCTTTGGAAAACTTACTTCACAACATTCCAAAGCATAATATTGTACTTTTTACTGCACTACATTTCATACTGAATATAATTATACTAAATATTTAATTGCATTAAAAATTAATGTAGTACTTTCTTTTACTCAAGTAATTCAAAGTTTTACTTTAGTACAAGTAAGAAAGTACTACATTAATTTTTAATGCAATTAAGTATTAAAGGTATAATATATATATATATATATATATATATAGTTGCCATATCAACATTATTTAGAGAAAAAATTATGGCAAAATGAAAAATCTTTGGAAGATATCACTGAACATTTATTTAACCATAGCAAAAGTAAATTTCTTAAGTTTATTTTGTCATCTCTGTTTTTGTGTTTATTTAAAATAAGATAAATCTGATGTTATTGTAATCTTATATCTGTTATTTAACAGTTGAGATGGTTCTTTAAAGCTGATCTAACAGCAGAAGACACGAGCCGCGGTTTAAATCCCAGTTGTGCAGGTGGGGTGTGTTGTAACACTGCGTTACAATGAGCCTCTATTAGAACTACGCTATTATATTCTATACTTTTATGAATTCTTTTGAGAAACCATGAGAAAAGGGGTGAATAAAGACTGAAAGTCAATGTTCAGAAATGATTCATTATTATTATTATGTTTTTAACTATGCTGTATAGCTGTGTTTAGTGATGTGTTTGTTGTCACACTCAAAAATTAGTATATTTTTACTGATTAAAAAAATGCCATTATTTTATTTAAAAAAAAGTTAATAATTGTATTTTATTGACAAAATATTTTAGTTAGTCTTGGATATTTTTTGATTATATCAGATAACATTTTAAGCTGTCATTTGGTCATGCTATAATATACCCCTCACATGTTACAGTGTACCCCACCTATGGGGCATGTTGTCACATTTCACTTCCATTCTTTCGGGGTAAATCAAGAAAAAGTATACACTGTATTCATGAAACAAAACCACATAATTGTACTAGACATGTGGGAAATTAATGTGGGAAAAAGTCAAAAGCATTCACCCCTACATATACTTGAAAAATGTACTTAAGTAGAAAGTTAAAATACTTCACTATTGTCCACATAACTTTCATTCCTAAATGAACCCTACATGTCTTTATATTGACCGCACAGGTATTTCTTCAACTCTTCTGATATGAATTATTGATGACTATGCCACAGTTTCAGCAATTACAGTACAAACTGTATTGTTGTGCAAGGTCAAGCAACTCTGGGAAGTGGAATTCCTAGAAGTGTTCCTAGAAGTCCAGTCACCTTCATGGACACTTAAAATAGCGTTATCTTTTTATTTATTAACTTATGAACGAAAACACAGTGTATTAATTATTTACTTAGAAAGTTTTGTTATTTAGTTTATGTTTGAGTCAGGTTTATTATTACATTTATTTATTTAGCAGGCAGTTTTATCCTTACAAAAAGCGATTCATCTCATGGAGGCAATAGAATACAAAGGTTCAAACACTGTCTAGAATAGTACAGTACTGTGTTTTATTATGTAGTTGATCAGATTTGATGTAGTCATTTGTTCTCTTATTTTCATATTGTTGCCTTTAGTCACTTTTATATAATGGCACAATTCATGCATCACATGACTGTGGTTAACATGTCAAGTAAAAGAAAACATTTCCAATCCATTCATTTGATAAATGGTGCAGAATATTTACCGAGGCCGCTCCGAACTGTGTTCATAGGTGCCACTTGCTGCCAGGTGTTCGTGTCTGGTTGATAGCGCTCCACCGTGTTCCATCGGTTGTCCCCGTCGAACCCCCCGACCACATACAGACTCCCCCAAACATGACGACACCAGCCCCCAGTCGTGCTACTGACATAGGGGCCACAAATGTCCAGCGGTTTGTTTCTGGGTCATACCTGTGAAAGCAATAACCAAGAAATCCTTACAAATCAGTTTATAATGTATGAATATGATTTCCTAGACATAGCAATGTTGAAGTCAATATAAAAGATCCTCTGTAAATATCACTTCAAGTATTCCATTGTTTCTAACAATGATATCCAGAGCCCTATACCATAATTGCAAGCAATTCCCATGAGCTGTTATATCACCAAGCAGACTGTCACAAATTAAGAAGCAGCCTTCAGCAAGAAGAGGTTGTATTTAACCTGCCAACAATGCAATCTCCATTTAAAAGCTTGTGAAGACGGCTACTGTTACTGACCCAAGAGTTTCTGTCTCCCAGCACAACAGAGGCACGTACGGAGTCTTGAATTTCACACACCTTTGAAATTGTAGATGATCTATCGACATTTATTGTTTGAATTTGTGTCTAGCTCTAATTCCTAAATAGAATACACGCACTTTCTCTCCCTGCATTCCTGGACAGATTAACTTTCCGCTTTGAGCTGCTCGCTCAGATATAAATGATTCTCAATAGGACTCACATGCCTCTGTTATGAATCTATACTTGAGCTGTTGTCTACAAGAAAAGCTTTTCAAAAATTCTATAAACAAATCCACAGCAAAAATAAGAAATAAAAGACAAAGTTAATGAGGTTTATGCCACTTACATTCTCTGCTTGTGGCATAATGCATCTCGTTTAAAGATGTTTATTTACTGTATACACACTACAGTTTGGGGTCATTCAAATAAAAAAGAAAGAAATTAATACTTGTATTCAGCAAGGATGCATCGAATTGATCAGAAAGAGTGTATAATATTACAAAGAAAAAATCTATTTCAAATGTATGCATCACGGTTTCCACAAGAATAGTAAAGCAGCACAACTGTTTTCAACATTGATAATAATAAGAAATGTTTATTGAGCATTCATTCAGCATATTAGAATGATTTCTGAAGGATCACGTGATGCTGAAGACTGGTGTAACAATTATTTTAAATTGTAATATTATTTCAAATATAATATTGTTGTTTTTACCGTACTTTTGATTAGATAAATGCCACCATGTATGTATATATGTGTGTGTGTGTATATATATATATATATATATATATATATATATATATATATATATATATATACATATATATATATATATATATATATATACACATATATATATATACACATATATATATATATATACATATATATATATATATATACATATATATATATATATATATATATATATATATATATATATATATATATATATATATATATATATATATATATATATATATATATATATATAGAGAGAGAGAGAGAGAGAGAGAGAGAGAGAGAGAGAGAGAGAGAATTATGCAGTGTTATAAGTTCTATGTCTTCATTTTGTCCTTATGCAATTTTGCATTCTGTACAAACCTGTTGAAGAAATTATATCCACATTGTTTTGTAACTTGTGACTCCTTTCCAAACAAAACTAATTAAAGATAATTAAGTCTACTTATCTAAACATTTATCATTATAATGTAGTTTAAAGTAGACACTTTTTTAGGTAAATCACCTTAGTTTTCACAATATATAGAGTCCTTCCTTTCAGATTCAGTCATTACATTGAGGCACAGTACTCGACAAACAACATGGCACTTTCGTTTCGGGTTGCTGATGAACCTCTATAAGTTCATGCAGGTTCTTCTTACCTGATCTCTCACCATTGGCTAATAAATATAAAATATTCATATCATTACATTTATTGTTGAGATGTGTTTCTCCTGAAAGGCCTAACCTGACTCTGTGCCGTGGAATGTATGTTATGAAACAGATTTGCCTGAAGCTTGTTAGTCAAGAGTGACTGCTCTGAAAAGAACAGAGCAAACTGATCTCTACACCCTGGTGGTAAGAGATTGTTCTTGAAGTCAAAAGCTGATGATCATCACAAGTGAAGCGTGTATTGTAACCTTTCTGCTAATGTTTCAGAAGGTTCTGTGTGAATGTTCTTCTGTCGGACAGGTGCGCAACACAGTCTTTGGTGTAATAAAAACTTCGTCAACCATGTTTTAATCTGTCACTCTGCACTGTGCTAATGTTTTGATTCTGCTAGCGTACGTATAATAGAAAGGAAATATAATATAAAGGGGAAAAACCCCACAGCGTAAAACAAACCTTGACAACACAAAACCTTTTTGAACTGTTTTCTTCCTGTCTCAACCTCACCTCTCAACGCTGTTGTGATGTGTAGAGGCATGTGAACCCCCTACGGCATAAATGCTTCCGTCAATGACCCCGACACCAACTCGGTTTCTGGGCGTGTTGAGCGGAGCCAGCTCAGTCCACTGGTTAGTCATGGGATTGTAGCAGGACAAAAAGCCAGACTCTGTGTTGTTCTGTAGAGAGAGATTCCGTCCCCCGACCGTATAAAGGAGCCCGAACAACACGCAAGCCCCTAGGCCGCTACAGGGAGATCCCATGTCAGCTAGCTTTAGCCAGACATTCTTTTGTGGGTCAAAGGCTTCCAGAGAATCCAGAGAGTGTTGCCTGTAACCTCCCACTATGTAGATGAGTTGTGTCCCACGATGAGGAGGGGGCGGCAGGGATTTTCGAAGAGCCATGTCCTGGAAGATCTTGGACAGGAAGTCCTTGCAGGAGTTAGCTTTGCTGAGGATGGGGCAGGACTGCAGTTGCCTTTTGAGGAATGTGGGCGGCAGTGCGTAGATGTGGACCGCGTTGAGGAGAGCATGAAAGTACTGTGCGCGACCCTCCGCATCCCAACGGACCCAGTCGATGCAGGCCTTGTAGACCTCGGATTCGCAGAGCACCTTTAGACTGTCCTGACTGATCAGCTCCAGCAGCTGGCAATGGGACAAACTGAAGAACTCCTCCTCTTTGGTTACCTGTGACAATGTGCATGGAGGGTAGTTAGATCTGAATACTGAACAAGTCCTGATTCACAGAATTTGAATTTATGGATATTGGTAATGAGGCATTTGCATAAATATCAATAATAAACTTGTAAATTACAAGTGAGGAATAATAAAAAAGAACAAATTAGAGGAATGTTCACACCAAAAAGGTGTGAACATTTGTGCAGTCACATCAATCATTTTTCTGTGAATTTTTGCAGGCGAAATGCAGTCATTTTAATTGGAATCCACTTGATTGGGAATTTCTCATGAGAGCGAAAGATTTTCCCACATCGATTTCGGAAGTTGGTCACGGGGATTTGCCAAGTGACTTCTGTGTAAACTGTGATTCATACATCACTACACTACTGGCAATAGACAATGGAGCTTTTTTGCCATGTGACTGCACCTAAATTTTTAAGTTAAAAATAAAAATTATTTGATCATTAGGGAGCCCACAAATCTCATTCATGCTAATTTTTAACTGAAAAATTATGACTTTAGACACATTGTGCAAAGTTTGACCTTATTGACACCAAACATCCTTTTTTATGCCACCAAAGGCAAATTTCTTGGCAAGAGCAGGGTGGTTTAAAAAATAATAACAAACAATATATAAACTCTTACGGTGCATTCACACGGGGTGTCAGCGTTAACGTTTCTCATTTACTTTGAATGGGTGACATCATGCATTGCCAAACTAAATTTCCATTGCATTGCGTCACTGATGTTGCTCGCGGCAGAAGTTGAAAAATGTTTAACTTTTCAAGTATCAACGCAGGCGTCAGCCAATCAGATCGCCTATGCAAATACTCTAGCAGAGGCGCTAGCCAATTGCTTTCACGAAACACCGGAAAAGTAATGTGGTCGAGTCACTGCCAAGCTTCAGACATGTCCTCCGTGTGAATGCAGCATTATTGTCTGGTGAACAGTGAATTTAAAATTATGCTTTTTTAATTTTCAGCTATTGCCTGGCTTCAGAAGACTTGTAAAACAGAGCAAGAGTTCTGTGGACAACTTTTATGGTACTTTTGTTATGGTAATTACATTTGTGCCATACATTTCATTTTTTAGCTTGATAGTATAAATCACCATCCACTTTCAGTGTATGGAAAAGAGCAGCTTGCGCATTCTGCCTAACCTCTTTTTTTGAGTTGAAGATTGAAGAAAGAAAAATAACGTGGTTTGGAGTGACGTGAGCGTCTTTGGTTTAATCATAGTTTTTAGGATAACTATTGCTTTAATGCAGGATTCATTTGACAGCTGGATAATTTATACGAATCAATATCCATCTGTAAGGCAGACCTGAGTTCCATTGACAAATCAATTAGCTACACAGCGCTGTTCTCTACACCCTTCATTCATTCACAGACTAACTGTTACAGGTCAATGGCTCAGTACAGTTACTTAAGAGAGCACAGCAGGTGGCAACTATCGATTGCTGCTAACTGACACTTCAGTGAACGGAGTCTGCAGGGAACGCACCTCATTGAAGTGAGTGTTGATGTACTCTCTTGTGCGAAGATGCAGGTCGCTGCAGCCGATCTCCTCTGCAAACCTCGAGATGCCTATGACGTTAGACGGCTCCAGGTTCTTTATGAGGAAATCGCAGCATGCTTTGGCCACTTCTTCCATCTGATAGCGCATTGCTGTCAAGAGGAGGTGAAGAACGCATTTCTCGCCCACCGTGATGCGGGAGGTATAGGCGAAGTCAATGAGGCGGCTGATGACCTGAGGACATGCATCTCGCAGGGTGACCTCCGAGGCGTGGCATTCCTTGAAGTTACTGGTAAACATGGCTTTGAAGTAAGGACTGCAGGCAGCCAGCACTAGTTTATGCACCTGGGAAATGTAGACACATGTTCATGGCTGATGTAAAAAAAATTAAATAAAAAAAGCAGGCAGGACACACCTGAAACTAAATCATGAGAGCTGTACAGTATGTGCCATGTACTTGTAATTACAATTACAATGAAATGCCTTAACGTGTACTAACATAATTCTTCACTTGTAATGAGAACAATTTATCTTTGTGCTCTGTAATTTGTAGTGTCAGAGACATATCATATTAAAAAGAAACTATAACACGCTGGACCTGTTTCTTTAAGATTTGCTAGTTGGAACATATTTTTGGTATTTAAGAGAAGTAATCAGTTTATACAAAGTATTAGAGAACTAATCTATACTAGGGATGCACTGATATTAAAATTCAGAGCAATGCAATAAGCCAATTTTTTTTTTTATTATATGTTAAGGCCAATTGTCCATAAATGGATATTGAAATTCTATAAAATATTTTTGTCTAAATAAATTAAAAATAAAATACTAAAACAAACTGCAAGTAAATTTAGGCATACCAGGCACAAATATATTTTTGAAGCTCATTATAAATTACATAAATACACAAAGGCCCTTTTATAACAATTCTTTCATGTAATATTTTATACTATAATTGAATGTATGCTTAATGTATAATTTAATGTATGAAAATATACACTACTGGTCAAAGGTTTGGGGTTGGTAACATTTCCTTTTCTTTTTTTTTTTTTTCAATGAAATCAACACATTTATTTAGCAAGGATGCATTAAATTGTTTTAATTTTTAAAGCAAAAATTACAAATTTTAAAATATATATATATATATATATATTTTTTTTTTTTTTTAATTGTTCCTAGCATTGTTCGGGAAGCAGACACACGCTGTCAGTTTAAATCTAGGCTAAAAACGCATCTCTTCACTATGGCATACACTTAGAACATTATCGATCTCGATTATTCAAATCAGTAAATGACTGTTAGGCTGCATTAACTAGGTCAGCTGGAACCGGGAACACTTCCCAAAACACCTGATGTACTCGTTACATCATAAGAAGAATGGCATCTACGCTAATGTTAGTCTCTCTGTTTATCCCGAGGCTTACTGCAGTCAGCCGGATCCGGGCCGTATCCAGATCAGATGGTGGACCTGCGCCTGGACATGACCAACACATCCCTGAAATGTCTGCAGAGAGCGTGTAAATTAAACTCCCCCTTGTAAATGCCGCATCGACACGACATCCTCATTAAACCCGTCTCCGGCGTGACGACTCCAAGGTTTTTTTCTCCATTCTGGCCCCGAAGGAGTTTTGGTTCCTTGTCACCATTGCCTTTGACTTTTGGCTTGCTCAGTTGGGGACACCTAAATTTCAACTAAATTACCGATCTGCCCGCATTGGCACTATATGATAATTGAAATTAGCCGGATAACATCACCGTTTTCACCAGAGCAGCTGTACAACTGAATCAAATTCTGTTGCATTATTTTCCTGTTAACACTACATTAAGCAGGGGGGTATTCCAGAAAGCAGGTTATGTGCCATACCCGGATATGTTTAAGAGTAAGTTAGTGGATAACCTCAACTTTCGGTTCCAAAAACGGAGGTAACTTTCAGGGTATTTAAGTAACCATGGCAACTCACTCTCTGAACATAACCTGCTCCGGAGAAGGTTATGTTCCAGGGTTAGTTTGCTTAAGAGGTATTCAGATCCGTGTTACATAATTAATATAGTTATATTAATATAACTAAATTTGTTATATTATATATTAATTCTAAAGCACTATTACAACAAGGTAATGTTTAAATGTTAGTTCAATTCAAATATATTTATTATTTATTTTATTGTCATCTCACACACATGGATCTGCATTCCATTAATTAGCATCAAACAAACAATATAATCCTTATTCTCAGTGAATAAAGATTACTTATTAAACGAAGACATAAATAGGTGGCGATGTGCACTTATGTAAATCGCCATTAAACAAAAGAAGAAGAGGAAGTAGAATGGCGCGCTCTTTCTTAGCGTCTGTTTCCATGGTGAATCACTGATTCGTCTCTCTGTTGAGAATGTCTTGTGTGTTAATCGGGAACATACTATGAGTTGTCTGAACTTCTTTCTGGAATACCCCCAGCACAACTGTCCAACACTGATAATAAACAAGGCTTCTTGAGCACCAAATCAGCATATTAGAATGATTTCTGAAGGATCATGTGACACTAAAGACTGCTGTAATGATGCTGAAAATTCTGCTTTGCCATCACAGGAACATTTTAATGTAATATTAATCATATTAAAATTGTAATAATATTTTACAATATTAATGTTTTACTGTATTTTTGATCAAATAAATGCAGCCTTGGTAAGCTTTCTTTACATGCAGAATGTTGCTGACCTTATGAACTGTATATGAATGTGTTTTTACATTTTTAATGACTTTTGAGAACACCGATTTACAAATATAAGTAGGTTAATCAGTTAACAAAGCATCTTAAAAGAAACCTAGTCTACCTCAATAAATTTAGCCACTTTTACATAGTAAATATTTGTTGCACATTATATTTTAAAGCTGTCAGACTTGTATGAATAATTATGAGCCACTGCCTTCTCAGTTCACACAGTATTATGAATAATTGAGATACTGCTGATGTATACGAACAATATAATGGAAAAACCTATATATCCTAAAAAGTCCAGGAAACCAAAATATAGCCCCAAATAAATTCCAGAAATACCTAAAACTACTGCTAACATTGTTCTCTATCATGCAATTATTAATTGTGTGAACCTTGAACCAAAAAAACAAACTAAGGTGAGAACAGACTGTGCCGAAACGGGAGATCTCATGACACTTTAAGTAGAATAAGGGTGCGTCTCAATCAGCTCTAGGTCATGAATCAGTACATCATGTACACAAATTCGAGCACTGGTAAGGACAGTAAGGACCCTGGCTCACTACACACTGGGACAATGATGACTCTATTTCCTGCGACATAACAACATCCTCATTGTACATCACTACTGGCATTTAAGAACAGCAGAGCTGATATCTTTCTGACATTATTTTTTTATGTTATTTAAAGAACATTATGATACATGCGTTGCTTGTTACATATATGTGCAACATTTCAGCCATAAATAAATCATAAATATTAGCTAGATTATGTTCATTACCGGTCTATTGATATACAGTGGTGGCCAAAATGATTAGAACACTTGGCATCTGGGAGTCTGGATTTATTTTCCAAGAGGACAATGACACGAAACATTCTTCTAACTATTGCCGGAACTACCTGCGACAGAAGGAATCACTGAAAATGATGGACTTGCCCTCTCAAAGACCGGACCTGAACCCCATCGAGCACATTTGGGGCGAGTTTGAAAATAAACAGGACAGATCTAGAAGGCAGAAGACATGGGATAACATTAGTGTTGAAGTTCTCAGAGGAAATATATTGGCACTATGCCAGAGAGATGTGCTGCTGTAATTGCTGCAAAAGATGGACATACCAAATATTAAAAGTTAAAAGTGGATAAAGTACAACTCACTTCATCTGATATTTGATGGTCAGAGCAACCATCTGCATGTTTCATGAACATTACGAATTGAAATTATGTTTTGGAGGGAAAAAAGGTCAATATTTTCAGATCTGTCAGGGTGTTCTAATAATTTTGGCCACCACTGTATGTTAATGCTGAAATATAATAATGGTTTTAAAAAACATCCATTGCATTATGTGTGGTGAGCTGGCTCACGTGATTTATGTTTTGTGTTTCAGAACTTCCGTTAAGGTAACAGTGCGCTTCGACGCTCCCTGGTTTTCATAGTGCATTGTGGGACTTTATGGGAATGAACCTTTGAGTGCGACTGAGACAGACCTTAAAATAGCAGACTATGTGCCGACTACTGAACTAAGGAGCTGATTGAGACATACCCTAAGACAGCTTTTCCCCCTACTGCACCATTAAGGACTGACCACTGTAAATCTCACCTTAAAATCCACTATCTTGTCCTTATACGTCACATGTAGAACCAGATCACAGAGCAACTCATGATGGCGCAACTCCTCCATGACCTGCATGGATCTAGAGGGATGACTCTCAACTGTGTAATCCAAGTAACCATGACCCCTCATGGAGGGCACCACGATGGCGGAGAAATCCTCATCTTTAATGGGCCTCTTCTTTCTTGGACATATCATTCTCTGAGACCTAGAATGTCACTGATATAAGTAGGAAATGGGTGGTGACTGCAGCAAAAAAATATCTATATCCATCCACGTGTCATGAAGAAATATAGGCACAACTGATGATCACTTAGGGATAGACAGCCATGTTTCTTCTGCCTGGTTAGAAGTCCACCATACCAAGATTCTGTATCAAGCCAAGTTGGCATTGTTGAAAAATCAACAGTGTATAATATAAAGATTTTATGCCATCACTTCCTTTAAATCAGACAAATGCTGCATTTTGTTTTTATAGAGGAGGTAAAAAGTCATTTTTATCCTTTAGAGGATGTACACGCAGTTATCTTAAAAAAATAAATTAAGTATACGCATTAAAAGCAATATTCTTTTCTTCCAAAAGGTTATTGTCCTCTGAGATGGATTGTGCTCTTTTCACCCTGTAAAAACAAAACAAAACAAAACAAAACAGATAAAACATGTTTTGATAATTCCCCCCAGTGCTTACATAATTGAATATAGCCAAAGTTGATTGAAGAAGATATCTTGGATATGAAATTAAACAAACACTACATGCAATAGGCAATATAAAAGATATACAATGGCAGCATTACACAAATCCTGCAGAGGCAATTTCTATCATAACAATATGTACAAGAAACTATCTTTAATTACAATCTATGCTGACAGTTGCACAGACTTGGCTGAATCATGTTTCACTTCCCTATTCCTTGACAGATGTCAAGTAGACTACAAAAAAAAAAAAAAAGTAAACAGCAAAGCCACACCCTTGTTCACAGACGAAACATGTGATTTCCTGAATAATGCAGACAGTACTTCCAAAACCATGCTTGTGGCACAACTGAAATAGCAAGCGTATCAAAGACTTCTGTGCACACTAACATGGTTTTCAAGTGAAGGCCAAAGTCTCTGTTGTTTATCAGTCTTGGTGTTGTTGTTCATCAGAAACTTTTTTTTTTTTTCATGGGTTATGTAACGTCCCACACTTGCAGGTCATCTCTTTTGCTGTTATTGCACAACTCAGGGTGTTGAAGACACTTATTTATCTTAAAGCGCATTTTATCACAAGACAACGCTGCCAGCCACGGCTTCTTTTGGAACTAAGAGAGCTCCTTCAGTCGTGGCCTCCATCCCTCATACAAGCTCATTGTGTCATGCTCCCACATGCCATACTGCAAAGCCGGACTTTAAAAAGAACTTTAACATGCTGCGCCATGCACATTAGCACCATGGCTCTGGTGGGATTAACCATTAACTTGCTGAGTGTTAGCTTCTTTGAAAAATTATAGAACAGAAAGTGAAAAGCTCCGGAACTTTTCTGGTAGGTGCTGCCAAGTAAACTCTTGTCCGTTTAACTGCCATGATGTGCTGTGAAAGATAATGCAATTACAGGAATAGTCATTATTTGCCTACACTGTCAGAAACAAAAGGTACATTGCTGTCACTGGGGTGGTACCCTAAGGTACAAAACCGAAAAGGTACTAAAGTGCACCTTTAAGGTACTAATACGCACTCTTAAAGTACTGACATGTACCTTTAAGGTACTAATACACACTCTTAAATAACTGATATGTACCTTTTAAGGTACTAATATATACCCATTTAGGGGTGAGCAAGGTACAAAACTGAAAAGGTACTAATATGTACCTTTAAGGTACTAATCGCACTCTTAAAATGTACTGATATGTACCTTTTAAGGTACCAATATGTACCATTTAGGGGTGAGTAAGGTACAAAGATGTGCCTTTTCACTTTTGTACCTTAGGGTACCGCCCCAGTGACAGCACTGTACCTTTTTTTCTGAGAGTGTACCCTCATGTCATTTGAAGCCTGTATGCTGTATCTGTGAAATATTTATGAAGAACCTTTACGCAGCACTTTCCATTCAATGGCTACGTTTACATGTACACCAATACTATTATACTAATCAGATTAGTATAAATTCACATGGCAAGAATTTTCTGTCCTACTTTTCAATTCTACTTTGATTATTCACTACATATACAGTCTTGCTCAAAAGTTTACACACCCCTTGCAGAATCTGTTAAAATGTAAATAATTTTAACAGAATAAGAGGGCGCACACAAAATGCATGTTGTTATTTATTTAGTACTGGGGGGACATGAAACGATCGGTTTGTGTGAGAAACCGAACAGTATTTATATCATTTTTTACTTCTAATACGCCACTATGTCCAACAGCCTTCAGCATGCGATGACCTCACTTGCCAGAAGTGAATGTACACGATATGGCAGAGCTAGATGTGCGAGAAATCAGTTCCATATTAGGCGTATTAGAGGTAAAAAAATATATTAATACTGTTTGGTTTCTCGCACAAACCGATCATTTTGTGTCTAAAGACATCAATGTGTCATCACGAGCTGAAGGGTTTAATATGGATTTGTATGTGCATGATTTTTTTTACTCTCATAGTTCTCATGCTCTCATGTGTTACCATTCACATGCATTAAACGACTGACAGACTGCAGCGGTTGGAGTTTAAAAAATCTTCATTTGTGTTCTACTGAAGAAATAAGTCACCTATATCTTGAATGCTTGGTAAGCAGATAAACATAAAAGTTTCATTTCTGGGTGAACTATCCCTTTAAGTACAATTTACCTTGATCTTTAAATTCAAAAGTTAATGCATCGTGTCTTAATGTAGTTGTGTTTGAGTCCCTCAATTGTCCTCAGTGTGAAAAGATGGATCTCAAAATCATATAGTCACTGCTGGAAAGGGTTCAAATATGCAAAAGATTTTTCTGAAGAACATTGGGCAGTTTAACTGCTCAGAACAAACAAGGGACTCATGAACAACCATCACAAAACAAAACAGCCGTGGATCATCCAGGGAACGTCGCAGTATTAAGATTCATTGGTACATAAACTTTTGAATGGGGTAATTTTTTATAAATTCAGCTATTTTTTGTCTTGTGGACTATATTTAAACATCTTTTATGTAAAATATATTTTTCAGAACAGTACTAAATAAATAACAAGCATTTTGTATTATTATTGTTAAAATTATTCACAGATTCTGCAAGGGGTGTGTAAACTGGAAAAATGGTAAACTGTGGTGTGTAAAATTCGATTCAAATGCATTACGCCTGTTTGTTGCTGCTTTCATTTGCCTAATTCAAATGCAAAATGTTCTAGGGTACCCATCCTCCCTGATCCACCTGCAGCACATGCACTTCATCTAGAACTTTCTCGAATTTTTGGATTGAGGTAGACTCACTTCTCAAACATTTTTGTTTAACTAGTAATAACGAAAGTAACCGATTTTTGAAACAGTATGAAAATATGATTAATGATTCTATTGATGAGGTTTAGTTTGCTTGCCCTGCTTATCAATGCTTCCATTTTATTTTGTTTGTTTACTAATTTATTATTTTTAAATTCTTTTTTTTTTTTGGCTTATGTTTGCCCTTATCTGTGTGTGTTTTTTCTTGTTTGTAACATGTTAAAATATGTTCCCCTGAAGGAGTTTGAATATAATTTCTGTTCCTTTAACAAAAAAAGCACACTTTGGCTAGAGTGCAAGAAATGTGATTAAAGCATATAAACACTTACATGGTGCAATGAAAACATGCATTTTACTGCAGTTATGGTTGGCTACTCAGATTATATGCATACTCACATTATCATTACAGTATCCTGTTTATTTGAGCACCAACTTATTCACAGTACTGCTCTAATTGTATTATAAGAGCCCAGTCACACAAAACACGCTTTTCCATTCCACTGCACTCCACTTTTCCATTGTTTTTCAATATAAAACATGCTAGAACATTTTAACTTTTGTGTACTTTTATTTAACCATTTGGGGTGAACTATCCCTGTCTAAGTCATCATTTTGTGAGCTTTTCTCCACATTACTCATGAGAATAAACTCAATTAATCCAATCACTGTGCTTTATTGTGTATGAGATCGCATGACAGCGGGGAATTATTCAAACGTCACAAAAGACCATTTTAGTGTCAGCGCTGTTCGTTCACATCTACATGTTTAGGTTTGCGTTCGTACACACAAATCGTGAGTGTATCAATACAGTAGCACAAAAGTGTTCGTATTTTCGCCATGATGCGATCAGAGCTGGGATTTGACAATCAACACATGGAAAATATGACTAACAATATTTAATATGTAACAATATGGAGCGTGCATGAGAACATATTCTGCATGGAATGCCACGATGAGTTTAACATTAAGTGCTCATCACTCTTCAGATTTCCAGAGAGAGAGAGAGAGAGAGAGAGAGAGAGAGAGAGAGAGAGAGAGAGAGAGAGAGAGAGAGAGAGAGAGAGAGAGAGAGAGAGAGAGAGAGAGAGAGAGAGAGAGAGAGAGAGAGAGAGAGAGGGAGAGAGGGAGAGAGGGAGAGAGGGAGAGAGGGGAGGAGGGAGAGCGAGAGCGAAGTTCCACTGTGTCAGTTATATAGCCGAGGTTATTGAGGGTACAAAATACCTGATCGATAACCGCACCATGACACATCTCCATTGCGCTGATAAAGAGCCAGTCAGTCTATGAGCAGTCTGGAGCGTGTTCATGACTATGAGGAAAACTGAATCATAAAGACACTGGGTGCATGGAAGGGTGGTGATCACTGACCTAGAATCAGGCTGATGGGAAAGCCTTTGTTCAGATTAAATTTTTAACTACATACACTGAACTTTTTGCATAATGATTGTAAGCTATTAGTTAACTCGGAAAGAGTCAGACACTCGGACACGGACACACACACACACACACACACTTTAGGAATGCATTGCAGTGTGATTCACAAGGATGACTAACGATAGTTTAATTAGCTCAGGGCTCAACAATAAGGATCGCCTGATGGCCCTGGGCCAGTGTGAGAGAGTTTTAGGATAGTCTTATTAAGTCCTGATCATCCTGTCAATTTGTTAAATTAACAATTTAATTATTCGGTCGTAAATACAGGTAGGCCTTAAAGGTGCACTGTGTAAATTTTAGCGGCATCTAGTGGTAATGTTGCGAATTGCAACCGCCCACCGCTCACCCCTCCCTTTCAAAGATGTCATTGTGTGAGGACACATACACACGGAGATGCGTTTAGCTGTATACGTTTGTATCGTATCGGCGTTTCTTCCAGATGGATCAGGCATTTTGGGAGCCTAAAACCGCTATTTTTTTAAACTGGGTCCCAGAGTGGATAAATCTGAAAATTACACCCATGTGTTATCACGTGTACAGCCAATCTGAATATTTTGTGAAATGACGATGTCATCACCCCACGTCTCGTGCATGCTCCAAGTCTTTTTCTTCGTTTTTTTAGTGCATCTCTGTGGCAGAATTACAGTGCCACATACTGGTCTGGCATGTATACTAAATCGTTTTGAGATGGTTTCAGTGGTTTTGCGTGAATGCAGATATTTCTTGAGACGAGAAAATAAAAAAAAGATTGAATAGGGAAAGCTCTGGCCTCGTGTTGAAAGGTTGGATTCTGAAATATACTGCCGCTTCAATATACCTATATATCCTAATTAAATTTATAAATCAAAGCCTTAATATTTATCCTCCTATATTATTATAATGATTTTTAATGATTCTTTACATTTATGATATTACTTAATCAATAAAACCACTGATTGTTTTTTTCTTTATCTATGTTTTCTAAAGTGTGTATTTGGTCTTTGAGGAGTGACTGAGTGTGTGGCCTAGGGATGTGTGATGTGTCGCTAAACACTTGATAGCAACATGCTGTCGCGTGTTTGAATTTTGGACGTATCACACACCCCTAACATGCCAGGAGTGCAGTAACAGTGTTTGCTCACTTAGCCCGGCTTCCAGATATGAAATATGGATTTGGCTTTCATTTTATTTATTTACTTTTATTTTATATTTCCTTTTACTGAAACACTAAAGAATCAAGATAAATATTGCCTGTACTACTGTCTGTACCTCTCACTGAGAGAAAGCACATGTTATCTGTATGTTTTGGGAAACTTTCTGGTCAGAACTGGAGCTCAACCAACTCCGACCTCGGAGAAACTGTGTATCTGTATGTGAGCAATATTCTGTGTTACAGATCAGTATTGGAGGTGGATTACGGGCATCCTAAGAAATGGGTGGACTTGTTGTTCTGGACAAGCTGGCGCCTGCTCCAGATCTGGAAGGTCACTACGTGCCTAATTCCGGGGTGAAAGTGTCAACAAGTGCTCTATGGACACGTGAAATTCACCATGTTAATTTTCTCTGAGCAAATAAGAATCCTCCACCTTGCAGTAATGACGTGGCTAGGCCTTGAAAAGAGTATAACTGTTGAGAAATTATATGTACAATAGACTGGTAGAGAGGGAGCACAGCCTACAAACTCCTTGTGAGTCTTGAAGCTGGCTTCTGCTGATGAAACTGAAAACTATTCTTCAGTAAATTTTTCTTTAATTAATTGCACTCCTGACTCTTGGTCTTCATTTTTCATAACTGGTCTTGGGTCTTAAACTGTTATCCCCTAACAGTGTGGATGTGGCCTGAGACAGCAGAGAGTAGCTAGCGCTCTGTAGAGCAGTTTCTCCGTTTAGGGCTACTGTAGAAACACGGCGGCGCAAAATGGTGACTTCACTGTAAGGGGACCTGCGTGTATGTAGATAGAAATTAAAAGGGTTTATTAACAGTTTGGGTTCCCTGCCACTGTCACATTTTGGCAATGCTCAATGCTTTGGCAATGGCAATCGAATACATTGTGCCTGATGAAACGTTGCCCTTTCAATAAAAGTTGTTTTGGATCTGTTAATTCAGTATGCAGACATCAAGCTTCTTTTTCTATTTTTGTTATTTTTGTTGTCTTGCACCTGAGCCCCAATTAGGGTGCATGGGATGTGCACAGCTTTTTTGTATTTTTGGCTTATTAAGAATTGCCATATTCAAACAAACAAAAATATATATTACATTAAAGGGAACATATGAAAATCTGACTTTTTCCGTGCTAAAAGGTGAAAAAGGACAACCCAGTAACTTTGTTTTGGTAAGCCTTTCTCTGAAAGCACGTGAAAAAACAAGCCGCTCAGATTTCTCTTCCCTTCTGATGTAGGAAGGGGATCTTATTATAATATTACCGCCCCCTTAATCTGCACGTTTCCGTCCACGGAGCCGCTATTTTGCTATTGCAAGCCACAATGGTGAACAAGACAAAAACAATGGTAGAAAAAATAAACTATAATGATGAAAGAAGAACTATGCTATCCGTGAGAGTTATCGCGATATAGATGATAATCAAAAGATGTTTTGTTAGTATTTGGCAGAGAATCCGATTGAGGCAGGAACTGTGTGGAGAGAGGGCAGCGCAGCAGCTCATTTGCATTTAAAGGCACATGCACCTGCAGCCTGTTCTTGACTGTAGTCAGAAATGGTTATTTACAACATGGATTTATAAATGATCTGTGAGGTATTTTAAGCTGAAACTTCACAGACACATTCTGGTGACACCTGAGACTTAAAATACATCTTGTAAAAATGGGCATTCCTTTAAGGAAATAGTATCGGTCCTTTTCCAAGTTTCGCGCACAATAAAAGTGAAGCCAAAACGTTTTGAACGCCCCAGGCTGGATCCAGTATATGCCATAAACCCTGCCCTCTCCATCTCCAATCGAATGGGATGTGGGACAAAGTAAACAATCAAATTACACTTCTTTTAAATCTTTTTTTTTTTTTTGATAAAAGCTTCAGAGTTTCAGTGTCCAACGTAACACCACTACAGAACTGTAGGATTTTGCATGAAGAAAAGAAGGTTTTATATGTCGTTTTGTACGATTTGTTCCCCGCTTGCTCCACAATCGCTTGGAATGGGTTTCTCGCATTCTCAAAACCCGGAGTAGATTCTAAGCCACTCACGTGAATTCTAAGATTCACGTGATGACAGAACGCTTCTAGCGTGGGAGCGGTCGCTCCTCTTCACTCATATGCGCCGATCCAGTCCAGCTTTTATCACGTTCGTTGCTTGGTGAGACCCAAAGCTTGATGCTTTGGCTCGTTTCGGAACTATTTTCTTTTGGCTGAGAAGAAATGGCTCGCCAAACTTTGTGTGAAACGTAAGTTACGCGATATTTTTAACTCCTGTATAATATTACACTTGCCACCATGCTGTAGTAAATATCAGTAATAGTAGATATCAGTACCTGCAGTCTCGTGCCAGCAGCCGAATCAGTTCAATACTATTACAGTAACATGCTCGTGATATTGCTTAAGCGTTATTAAGAACTCAACTGCTCTGTCAGCGCTTTCTTTTGGGGGGAAAACATGAAACAGTCATCCGAAATTGTAACAATTGTGCCATCAGTACACCGTGGGCTGACTATCGCACCCTTGATAAAATTGTGCTGATACGGCGAGAAGCAAAGATGACTTTTAGTTAGTAAGCAGCACCGTCAAGCGCGCGCTGGTCTCGACACCAATATTAACGCAATCTTCTATCTACACCCGCTAAAACACTCACCTTGTATCAGGAACCGGCGACAGTTCTCCACTTCTTATCAGCATAGATGCAGTATTTAAAGAATGATGCTGAAAAAACAAAACAAAAGAGCAAATGAATAAACGAAGAGGGGAATGCCCTTCGCGCGCATTCACGAGCAGAACGTTACTGTAGTGGGCGCGTAAAACGTCAAAGCAAAGCACACAAGAAAAAAACCGAAAGTTTGCTGCGTCGCGAAGCTCCACCGCCTTCCAGCTGTCAACAGCCTGTGTGAGGTGAAACGCGCGTACTCTGTCACGCTCACGCTGGCGCGCCCGCCAGCAGCCTTCCAAACAGCATGACTGGTGAAGGAGGCTCGTGCACACTCTAGCGCGCTCCCGCTGGCTGCGCTCCAAACACACAGAGTGCCATTGACATCAGCATGACTGTGCAACTCCTGCGTTCAGCTGAACGCCAGTGAGACTTAATACAGCCCGAATGACAAACCGAAAGCACAGATATCAGGACTGTCGTTTGATCTCATTTGTCAGTCTAAATACATCTATTAGGTAATCTGTCTCTGCGTGCTTCACGGTCTGGAAATTCTGACAAGTTCTTTGCCAAAAATTCTTAAGGTTATGTAAAAAGCAAACAGACACCCACTGGGAAACCCTCTTCCTAATCCTAGATGAAATTTGTATTTGCAGTGTATTTGTTTGGGCTTGTTGGGATTTTTAATTGTCCCTGAGGCTTTAGTGAGTCAGATTTGGCATTCTACAATAATGAACAAGCTAATCCACATTTTAACCAGGGAACTTCAGCCCCCTCAAAAGTAGTGATTAACAATATTGACAGAAAGCGGCGCAGTAAAATGCCACAAATATAGCTTGAAAATGTTTTACAGAAATGACTTGCTTATACATGGCAACTTTGCTCAACTATATTAGCTATGGATACTAATGGCCCTGCGTGTGCGATTGTGTGAATGTTAAATTGTTTACATCCCTCATATTAAGAGTCCTGTTGTTTTATATATAAACAAACACACACGCGCACACACACACACACACACACACACAGAGATTGTATGGATCTCTGGCAGATAGCAGATTGTTTTACTGTAAGTATTCCTGCAAGATTTCCTGGAAGATCATATTCCATATTGGGTTACACCCAGGCCTTTGACCTTAGCAGAATTTGTTAGGTTTGTTTTGCTGATTCTCGCCTTGTCACGGTCTTAAGGAAGTCATTGAAGCAGGAACAATGTTTTCCATGCAAATTCCACCCAGAGCAGGAGGTGCGAGAGCAAATAATGTTCTAACAAAGGACAGCAAAGTTTACTGTTAGAAAGATCAGGTACATATGCAATGCATTTTATTATGGCATGTGATAGCACTGAATTCTTCATTATCAGCTCCATGAAAGTGTTCTTAACATTTAATCAATTAGCATTTATCATAATGATTATATGATTGCATTGCTATGATAATTATACTAAATAATCCACTCATTTGCCACCTTTTAATGCTTATCATGCATTAAAGCTTCTGTGATACTGTTTAAAATTACAATCATCATTTGGCATTGTGGACAGGTGCAATTGTTATTTTGTGTTCTTTCATATTGCACAAGAGGATATTAGACTTTGTCCTGTATAATATGCAAATCTCTTTCTTACAAAGCGTGCAAAACCTCAGGTGTGTGCTTGCATTGCCTAGAGAATAAAGGAAACAGCACAATGACACAGCAGTTCAGAAAAACATGAGATTGACTGATGACTCTCCATGCACAGCACTTTTCCAGAAAGCCCCCATCCCATTATTTAATGACTTTATCATATATTATTATATTATCATTATATTTATCATATAAAAACCATTTGTGCTTGATTCATTGGTAATGTGTATTAAAGCAATTTGTAGATTTATTATTCAACACACACGCACACACACACACACACACAAACACACAAACCGTAACAATGAACTGAAATGCAATGGCTTTACATTTACATTTCTAATTTTTTTTGCAAGTAAAAATAGGCTAAATAACATTTTCTTTTACATGTTTTATGTGCTAGTTAAGATGACTTGCATAGCCTGACAACTTTAGAGATTGTATTATCAATTTTATCATTCTCAATCCTGGATACAATTGTCAAACTGAGTTAAATACACTGTGTTTGTGCTCCCTCTAATGGTTGCCTCTGAATGACACGCAGCTCAATTGTCTAGAGATTCGCTTTATTTATGCAGTGTCACTTGTTCTTTGTATGTTGTTATTCTTCCAAATAGCTCACCGTAATCTTTAAGAAAGCACAAAACAAAAGCATCGAGCATCATCGTGTATAAATAAAAAAATTATAATAATTGAACAGCATCTTTTGGCAGAACAATTAGAGCATGTAAATGATCACAGAGTAGTTTTTATATATTAATTTGCCTATATGTGACCCTGCACCACAAAACCAGTCATAAGCTAAATAAGCTTTCCACTGATGTATGGTTTGTTGGGATAGGACAATATTTGGCTGAGATACAACTATTTGAAAATCTGGAATCTGAGGGTGCAAAAAAATCTAAATATTGAGAAAATCGCCTTTAAAGTTGTCCAAATGAAGTCCTTAGCGATGCATAGTACTACTACTAATATTTTTTTTTTATATATTTACAGTAGGAAATTTACAAAATATCTTCATGGATCTTTAATTATTATCCTAATGATTTTTGGCATAAAAGGAAAAATCAATAATTTTAACCCATACAATGTATTGTTGGCTTTTGCCACAAATATACCCATGCAACTTATGACTGGTTTTGTGGTCCAGGGTCACATATTATGCATTTTCATCTAGCTCTATTTTCTTAATCATGTCATCAGCCCTTAGTGTGTCGAGATATTTTTGGCAATACACTTTGAGTCATGTATTTGAATTGAACAATACATCCCCAAATATTTTGACTTTCAATAAAGGTACAGTAGCACAAATATATGGCTATAAATATGGCAGAAATACTACAGGATTTGCTTAATCCGTTTGAGTAAGAGGATATAGGGAGTAAGTACGGTATATGGGGATTGAATAAAGAATTGGCAAAAGAAAAGAATGACGGGTGAAATATACATTCTCTACTCATTTCTTTTTTTGATTGTCGATGCATTTCACCCAGCACATTGAATCCAGATGGAATGAGGAGAAAGAGCAAGTTAACAACTCTGTGTCCCATGGGATTTTCGGCTACACATTTGCTAGATCTTGCCATCACCGAGTGTATGGTTGATGTACATCTGTCATGCATTATTGGGGGGGCTGCCAAAGGTGCTTCTCTGGCTTTAGAAACTATTTCAGGGGTATCTGTCAGAAATGATGGTCTGATTTGTATTTTTTGACTGTTCATTCCATGTTAATTCACATTTATCTGTTCTTAAAAGAAATAATAATACATTATAACATACATTACAATATAAACAAAGCTTATCCGAGTCTGGAAAGGCTTTGACCCTACTTCAAACAAACATTTTCTCCCAATCAGTGAGGATTGTACCGCTGGGGTCAGTGACTGTCTCTGTGTATTAAGAGGAAATTGCTTGATTTACAGTGATTTCAGCACATGTTTCGCAGAGCTGGAGCCTCTCCCAGCTTTCCAGACATTTTTAAGAGGGTTTCTGTGTCTGCCAAGTTGATTGGACATAAAATGCTGAGGTGTGTTGGACTAAGGTTTACCCCCTCTTGGGTAATCATCATTATATTACTGCATGTCCAATTTGGGTTCCTCGGAGGGCTTCAAAACAAAGCGGCCAATACTTTCACACTCGTCTTGAATGCTGCGAGTCCAAGTCTCTGTCCCGAAGAGAATTCCCCCTGAAATCTTTATGGTGGGATAATTTGTTCCACATGCCAGAGCTCACCCACTAAATCACAGGGTCTCGGTAATCAATGCTTCCCTGTCTCATTATGGTGTGTTGTGCTGTCTCAGAGCAGGCTTCTGGAGGATAAATGTCCTCTTAGATACAGACAATGCCTTGAAGTGTAAGTCATGTTCTGGATAGGCATCACCTAGTATGTGTCCAATCAGATGCAGTCAGTGAATTGGCCGAGAGATTTATGTTGTAACTCATTTGCTTGGAGGAAGTTCTTGTTTGCTTTTCTGTTTCTAACTATCTTTGTTGTTCTGTCTCCAAAGCAGAACTCTTTTAACACATCAGTCAGACTCTATTACTGGAGGAACTCCTTTTCTTCCTCTCCTGTAGTTGATCTGCATAGCTAATGTTTTGGATTATTTTCCCATCTTTTAGGATTTAGTGAAAAGTGTAATCACTCTCGCCCTTCAAGTTGATCCAAAGTCGTTTAAATGACTGGATTATATTCCTAAAGACTCGAAGATCTGAGGCAGATGATAGTAAGACCATTTCCTTTGAAATCTGGAGCTTATTTCTGTGTAAAATGACCACATGTATGTCAGTTCCGCTAGTCGTGTATTTCCCAGCAACAGCTACTTCATTCACAGATAATTATACCTTGTTAATCTGTTTGTACTGCTTTCATTTATCTCAAACCTGCTGATATTGTTGTGATTACGTCATCAGGCTTTGTAAATGTAAATTTCCTCAGTATTTATATGACATAACATTCTGAAGTGTGTTGACTCTTATGCATTACTCATAGACATGATGCATGCGTAAACTGTTTGGAAGTATTTAGGAACATGGCGTTTAGAAGTGCAGATCTTTTAAATAACTGTTTAGAAGACATGCATGAAGTTATAGGATAAGGGAAGAATTAATGAATGTGGTGGGAGCTCTCCCTTGTGAGCTCCAGCTCTGTTAGATGAATGGTCTTTGTCCTCATTCACAGACTTTGGATGACATCCCTCTTGTTATAGCATTGTATGGTGATAACTGGAAAGGAAGTCCACTCACTCATTTACGAGACAGAACCAGCGTGGAGCTAACGGTAAACCCGGCTTTAACAAGCGTTTTTCCTACAATAGAATAAAGCACTGCTTTGTGGCTTGCTGACCCACGGGCGAACTTACTGTCATGGTTATTGTTTCAAAATATACATTGTCACCGAATGAGTGACTCAATGACTAGGACCACATCTCCAACTGCTCATAACTACCATTAGTCAAACATTAGTCATGACAACTTTGAGGCGTTGGTATTGAATTGACATGCATTTTCCATTGATTTAAACTTTGTACAGACCACCAAAAAAAAAAAGAGTTGAGAAAGGCACATTTTATCAAATTTTTTAATGTTTGTGGAAACTTATTTTCTTAAATAATTATATGTATTACATTTTATTCCACTTTTTCATAGCAGAACGATTGCCCAGATGTTAATGAAATATTGTTTTTTGTACAGACAAAAAAAGAGGGAAAGGCACATTTGATCAATTTTTTTATGTTTTTGGAAACGTATTGTCTTAATTCTATTTATTACATTGTATTCTACATTTTCATAGCAGAACGATTGCCCAGATGTTAATAAAATACTGTTTTTACTGTCATTATAATTATTTCTCTTTAATTATAAATGTCAGTACATTTATACCTATATCTATCTAATTATATTTATAGAATTTGTATTGCATTTTTTCCTTAGAACAATTGGCAAAACTGTATAAAAACTGTTTTTCTTTTTAAAGGCTATTCCGTAGAACATTTGAGCACATGGAATATATAAAATAATATTTTTTTGTCGTTCAAGGATCATATTTTCTACCTTTATTCAGTTCTGTTAAAATTAAAATATACAAATTACAGATAGTATGTCAGACAAACATGCTTGGTCTGAGACAAGGGGTGCAGATGGCAAGTTAAGTATAATCAACTTGAATGTCTAAGTCATTTCAACTTGACTTAAGAAAATGAGCTGAATCTTGTATAACTTATGAAAAAAGTTGAAAATTGCTTAACTTATTTTGATCTTGTTGATCATATAATTTACAGTGCAGTCAATGAACACAGAATGCATTTAAATGACTGTCCATAAAAAGGCTGAAGTGGAAAGACTTCCCATTAAGAGATTGTTTTGACCCACAGGTAGGCTGAAACTTCAGAGGATTCACGAGGAAATGGAAACGAGAACTGTTCTATAGATATAAGACCTGCTCGAGACAAGAGGAGGGCACAGACAGAAGGAAGGGAGGAATAAAACGAAAGAGGCAAAAATGACTTGGAACTGTGTGGGAAGACATGGGAGGAGCCTGCAAAGTATAAACTTGGATGTTTCCTAGCAGTGGAGAGCCTCAGCACGGTAAACGATGCCAAAAGTAAATGAAGAGGACGAATGCACCGTCGCATTAACAGAACATTTGGCGGATACTCTTTAAAGTTCAGTCTTCTGGAATATCCGCGAGACGCCAGCAGCTCAGGAACTGACGCTGGGATCAACTCTTCGGGTACACTGGAGCTGGACTCGGTGTGGCATGCGTGGATCAAATATTCCTGCATAGTCCAACAAGACTCCCTTGTCCTAAAAGAAAGAAAGCGAACATTGCTCTTAAGATGATCTGGTTATTGTTTTTGCTCCTCTGTGCTGCCGGCGTGTTGTCGTCTTCCACCCGTGAGTACTCTTACAGCTCTCTATATACAGTATGCGTGTTACATGTGTTCTTGCCTACCTTCATCATCGAATGGGATTTTTGGGACTTTGCGCGTTCAGTATTGCATTTATATTGTTAAATATAATAGTTTGAATAGAATAGTAACTTTTAAGTTAACTAACAGTTGTAAAAAAATTAAAAAAAATTGTAGGTACCCAGCATCTGCGAAGCACAATATTTTTGTGAGTATAGGTTCATATCAAATGAGGATGTTCCAGGTTCTTGTAATGTACTTTTGTTGTATTGATACATTTAAAAAAAAAAATTAACAAAACAATGGTTTTTCGTTTTACCTCAACAAAACAGGGGTTTCTTGTCCCATTATAATACAATTACCTAGCCATTTAAATATTGGTTACAATTTTTACCCACAATTGTTCTTTTTCTTTTTCTTTTTTTACAGTGTTTAGTGTAGAAATGTACACTACTTTAAGATGTTAAGCCCTACAAAAATGTCAAAATGACCTTAATTTTAACTCATGTTCATTTTGAACCCTGAAACTGGAAACATGTTTATTGTAGAAGAAGTGTGTATTCAGGTTATTTTTTTGTATGAATTGTGTTTTTAACATTTTTAATTAATGTAAAATTATTTATTTACATTGGAAAGCTGCCTGGTTTTACAAATTGGCCAACTGATGGTATCTATATGTTTCGCAAAATATTGCACTATATTGAAAAAGTCTGCTAGGGGTTAAAATTTCAAAAGGTCAGAACATAATTAATTTAACACATGGAGGCTTCAGCCTTATAAACCACAACAAAACCCTGACATCATGTTTCTTAAGTTTGTTTTTGTAAGACATATGTGACTGCAAGGAAAGGTTCACCTCAAATCAACACTATCACCGAGATGATTAGTTCTGTTCATAGCTAGTTGGTGTTAGTGTTAGGTGCTTGTGAAAGTTTAATTTGCTTTTAATCAATTGCAGAGAACAATGTATAAGGATCAAAGGTTGCGTTGTAAATAACAAAGAGCTAAATTATTAATAGCTATTGAGAAATACATTTATAATGCAAGCGTTTAGCACGTTCCCCTTACGTGACATTCGCAGGTGTTGGTGGAGGGGAAGCTGGAGACTAATTACATCTAATGAAGTATTGCCTCATTCACACCCTCAGTGCCAAGCAGGGAATTAAGAAAAGTGAAGTGCATTACAGCCACTGATGATGGTAGACTACACTTCCTTCTCCTCTAGTTATACAGTTAACAAGCTGACTTTTTCTGGGCCTCAGTGAAATATAAACAGAGTTAAAAGGAAAAAAAATGTGTAGACAGAAGTAACCTTTTAAAAGATCATTGCGGTTTGACAACACGGGCAAGAATGTCCAAAGGGTGGTCCCGCTGTTCACCGTCTCAGCGGTAAGATGTGCATCCAAGCTTTACTGAGTTTTCCTCGCCATTGCATTCGTGATGACAGGACTACAAGCTTACCTCATGAGACCTTCTGATCTGAAACCAAATATCATACTGCTCATTGCCTATTCAGACACCTGCGATAAATACTTGTAATTGCTACTGTCATTAAACAGTTTGAAGTTAAATGTTTTTGAGCCTGAATTTTGTAATCTACTTAAATGAAACAGCACCTTGTGAAGACCCTATAAAGATCCTGTTTCTTTAGTGTTCTACGATAAAAGAAATGATTTGTATCTTTCCCCTTTGAGCTTTCACTCTTTCTCCTCGGTCTGAGTGTGTGCTGAATATATAATCTCTCTTTTAAGGTTAGTCTATCTATCCATCTTGATGTAATTACATGTAATCACACGGCAGTTCCCTCATCACCTCCATTACCCAATTGTGTTGAATTAACACTTTTTCCTTTTTTTTGAGGGATTCCACTGTCACATTACAAGGGTGATAATGAACTACAGCAGGGTTTACAAAATTATAATTGTGTGTGAGTTTTTATTATGCTGATCACTTGGGATCCTTCAGTCCAGAGATAGACATCAAACTTCTCAAGCACACACAAAAACCCATACAAAATTTCCTATTACACTGCTGCCTTGAATACTTCATTGTTATTGGTCAGTCGCCGCTTTTTATGGTAAAAAATTCTAATATTTAAACATTGAATCTTGCAATAGTCTTGCAATCTAACATTTTACATTTACATTTAACATTCTAATATTTTTTACACTGCTATTTTCACATCTTTCATATCAAACCAATATTTCATGTGCAAATTATATATTTAATGTTCATTAATTTATGCATTTACTTATTTATTCACTTAGTTAGTGAATAGCCATCTAATAGGTGGGATATTGTACAGTCAGATGAAGACGGACCATCTGACTGTAAGTATTCCCTTTCATAGTAAATGGATATTATTTTCTTTTGTGATCATCTTGCATATCCCACATTGCTCTGATTTAGGCTGTCACTATCAACCTTTTTGATGTGTTAGTCATGAGGTCGGTCTGTCTCCTCCTTTAACATCATATATTGTGAGCTCACCCATAACCAGACAGCCCGTAATAACCATGCTGCCTCTTTCCAGCTCTAACCTGCTATATCTCGCCCTCCCTTCAGAGGTGGCTACAATCTACCCTCAAGACCCTGCCCTTCCCATCGGCTCCAGCCTGACAGCCACATGCTCAGTGAATCCAGACCATGGCGTTCATGCAGGCTCACTCTATTGGACACTAAACGGGAAGCGTCTTCCCAGCAGCACCTACAGCATTTTGAGCCCCACCGTGCTCAGTGTCACCCTCCCGCGGCTCTCCGGGTCCCGCCAGCGCTCCGGAGACAACCTTGTGTGCCATAACAGCGGGGGTCATGTGCTGGCCGGCTCCTGCATCTATGTTGGCAGTGAGTCTTGTCCACCATATTGTTCGTATTTACTGCTGAGTGTATTTAATTGGCGATTGTGAACGCAGTCCAACTTAAATACAATTAAGTGGATTTTGTGGGTAAGCTTGCAGCCTTGGGGAATATGGGTCAGACCTAGAAATATTAGACAGTCTTTATGATTTGACCCCCTGCCACTGGGCCACAGTTGTTGCAGTATTTAATGTTTTCTGCCTGTCCGCCAATGAACTCGAGAGTTGTTTAAACCCCTTAAGATAGCTATCTGTTCCACTGTTATGCTTTTAGCACCTGTGTGGTCCATTATAGGCGCTTTTTTCGACTGACACGTATGACAGAACAAATGTACCACATTTGTCAAGTTACATGGAATGGTGGCAGTATGGAAAATTACAAACACAGACACACACACACACACACACACACACAAAGGCAGAAATTGAGAGAGCGAGACAAAGTCAAGGAAGCGAGTGTCTGGTCATTTGGAAAAAAGATTGAAAGCAAGAAATGGAGAGACGTGGTTATGATAAGTGTGTGTGTGTGTGTGTGTGTGTGTGTGTGTGTGAGTGCTGTGTTGACTCAAGCTCTCTATGTCTCTGAGGTCTCCTCTGTAAGGTTTGGTTCATATAATCACAGTCTTACACTTAGACGCAGTGTCTTTTGTTCTCAGCTGAATGGAATCTTGGCTCCATTCCTGAACTTAAATGAGGATGACAGCTGAAGACACTCATCCATTATTGAAAATATTTAAAGTCAACACAAAGTCAAAATTTACCCTATTTACTTTCTTAATACACGTTTCTTGTGCACATTATTCCAAAAAAGGTAGTGTTTATAGTAGTTCATTAAAATGTATTTTCTTTTGAAATGACTTATTTTTTAAGAGATATTGTGAAATATTATTAAAATTTAAAATAACATTTGCATTTATTTCTGTGATGGCAAAGCTGAATTTTCAGCATCATTACTCCAGTCTTGTCACATGATCCTTCAGAAATCATTCTAAAATGCTAATATGGTGCTCATGAAACATATTCTTAATATGTTTGTAAAAATTGTGATACTTTTTTTTTTCACGATTCTTTGATGAATATTGTACATTTAAAATTACATTTAAAATGATCTATGTGTAAAATAATAATATATAGAATAGATAAAACATATATAAAATAGAAAATATTAAATGGAAATAAATACAAAATGTAATGTAAAAATATTTATATAAAACAAATTAAATAAAATCAAGTTTTGTCCTTCTTTTTTGTATTTTATTGTTTCACTCAGAAATAATATTACAGAAGTAAAACGATTTGCAAACACTGTTCATGGTGACTTTAAACCAACTAACTATTTTTTTTTTAAATTCTGAACATCAAGCTTTTGAGTGATTTTCCATACTATCTACAGTACAGAATTTGCTTGTAGTGGAAATCATCAAGCATAATTAGTGTACCTTTAATTAGGTGTTATGAGAGGCATGAGTCACTTTCCACTAACTCACTTTGACAGCTCAGTGAAAACTCATTGTCCGTGTCTGTTTTTAGTGCCTCCTGAGAAACCTGTGAATCTTACCTGCTGGTCCAGGAACACTAAAGACCTCACCTGTAGATGGGCCCCTGGGGGCCAGGGAGAAACCTTCATCAAGACAAAATACACACTCAAATATAAGCTCAGGTCAGTGCCACAGGTCATTCACACTCATATTAATGCTTCTTCCCAAATTCACGCCTTATCTTGTTTGTATATTTCATGTTCCCACATGCCTGTTCATTGGAGGACAGTGGAAGGATGTTCAAGGATGTCTGAAACCAAACTATCTGTGCTAATCCCACCTGATGGGCACATGCCATATATAAAAAAAAAAAAAGAATTGTAAGGGGGAAAGTCAGATGAAAACAATTCTAATTTTTAATTTCAATTCTAAGTTTTAGTATTTTCTTTTGAATTTTATGTTATTTTTATATTTAGTTTTGCTTTTGTTTTTTTTTTAATTAACATTGGCTTTCATGCCCAGTGAGCAGATGGAATGCAGATTCCAGACACAGTAATTTTCATTTCCCCATTCCCAAACCAGAAGTAGCTGACTCTTCCATTGGCTCTTTTCCTAAAAAGCCTTCATATAGGGAACCTGCAATAAATTACAGCCGTATCACTACGAATGTACTGTGTGCAAATAATTATCGGAACATTTTAGAAAATAAACCTTGCTTGCTCACCTGTAGGTGGTATGGACGAGAAAAGGAGTGTGAGGACTACAACGCGGGAGAGCCATACACATGCTACATCCCCCGCGACCTCGCCCTCTTCACGCCCTACGAGATATGGGTGGAGGCCTCTAACCAACTCGGAACCGCAACATCTGACGTCATCTACTTGGATATCTTAGACGTGGGTGAGTGCATGTGACCTTTGACCCCATTTTAGACACAAGCCCCAGGTGTCCTCCTCATGGGCAGCATGCAATACGAGAGGACCACGTGCAACGTGAGAGCGCCACTCCTTGTAAAACTGGGTGGAGGCATGACGAATTGCAGCGGTCCATCGCAACGTCATCCGTATTCCTTGGCCTCATGCAGTATCTACCCACCTACTCACCAATACCTGCAAAACCTTGCAGCCCCCTCCTTTACAGACGAGTGGAATTTTTACGAAGTTTTGCACTAATCCTAGTACCGTGACCTGCCTGGGGCTACTGTTTAGCAATGTGACTGGAATAGGGTGAAGTCTGTTTTGTTGAATCCTTAAGATCTTATGTGCTTTGAGTGCAGGCCAAGCTTGCATATAATCTCTTCAAACAGACATTTTAAACTACAAATATGTTAATAAAAATGGAATTAGTATTGTTAGGACTTAAGTCGGGGGGCAATGTGTATTGGCAAGACATTAGAAAGTATTTGAAATTAAACTAAAATACCCTTAACATTGAACTAAAGCCCCCCGTCCTCAAAAAGGAGATGAGAAAGGTTATAAACTTTTACATCCTGTGTGTATAAATCAGTGTAACTGCACCTGAAGGGGGAGGCAGGGCAATTTTGAATGGAAAGTGCAGTAAGAGGAAGGTGGGTGCTCCTCGAAACATGCCATAGTTATGACACAGCCACCACGCCTAGTGCCTCCACCTCCTTAGCAACAGAGACAATGCTCATCTATGTTACCAGTTAATTAAACAACAGCTTTGAGATCCAAGCAAGCTACAATTACTTGGAATGTGAAGCATTATCTATGCAGTGTGTTTTTGTAGAAGCTTCACCAAAAAGCAAAGTAGAAAAATACAAAGCGACTAGTTAACTAGAATAGAATAGAATAGAATAGAGAATAGAATAGAATAGAATAGAATAGAATAGAAGTATATTTCATCTCATTTGAATCACAAGAACAAAATTGTCAGCCTGCAGTCTGCAGCCTGCAGCCTGACCAGTTGATGCATATTGCACACAAATTGTTATAACTACCTGACATTACCAGTTCCAATATGATTGGCTGGAAGTTAGGCAGGCACACAGTTTTTTTATATTTTTTTATAAGGTACCGATGCAATGCATTGGATGCAGTAATCACAAGTAAAATTTTGTAAGGTTAGTGGTACCTTTTTTTTAATTGTCATGTAAGTAGCAAGTAAACTATATATATTCGTGTGACCAGAACTATATATTACAATAATCAGTAGTTGCGGACAGACAGAAAATTGTGATCACAAAACCTATACACATTCCGGGCCCTATCATAAACCCGGTGCAATGTGACGGCAGGCGCGACGCAAGTGTTTTTTGCTAGTTTCAGCCCGATGCAGATCATTTTCACATTGTTAAATAGCAAATGCACTCGCGCCCATCTGTTCGCCCATGGGTGTCCTGGTCTGAAAACAAGGTGTGTTCAGGCGCATTGTTGGCGCATTGCTATTTTGAGGCAACTGAAATTCAACTGCACCACTGACCAACAAAAATCTGGTCTAAAGTCAATAGCGCAGTATTTTTTGTGTTATTTAAAAACGCAACTATTTATAGACGGGTACATAATGCACGTACACTCTGCTTATTTCACACACAGGGATGCACTGCCCTCTGTGTTTCTGTGTTTTCTGTACAATTTAGACTGCTGTGACACTATTTGAATCTGCACCAGTCTATTAGTGTGTTATGTATTTCATACAGAGTTCATAAACAGGATGCAGAAATGTAATTTGAAGAAGTACTTAAACTTAATTAAAAAAGTAGAATTAAACTGAATTACAATACGATGGATGGATGGATGGATGGATGGATGGATGGATGGATGGATGGATGGATGGATGGATGGATGGATGGATGGATGGATGGATAGATAGATAGATAGATAGATAGATAGATAGATAGATAGATAGATAGATAGATAGATAGATAGATAGATAGATAGATAGATAGATAGATAGATAGATAGATAGATAGATAGATAGATAGATAGATAGATAGTGCTTTTTGTTGCAGAATTTCCAACCTTATCCAATGTTGTCTGTTTGTTTTCCTCTTCCAGTGACAACAGACCCACCGACTGACGTGACAGTCAGCCGAGTGGGCGATCTGGAAGACCAGCTGACAGTGCGCTGGGGGACACCGCCTGCATTAAAAGACTTCCTTTTTCAGGCCAAATACCAGATCAGATACAGACTAGAGGAAAGCAGCGACTGGAAGGTACAGTAGCACTCTCGATCAGTGAGCACACGTGGTCAGCGTCCTAACCATACGCACTAAAATGCCCATTATCCTCATTACTAGGACCATCTTCCCACTACCACACCCACTTGTTTTTGTAGTGCAAATTGTGCATGCATGTGAGCCAAGTCAGCTAAGTTTCTCGATTTGAAGGCATTTGCAGAGTGGCGCAATGATTAATTAGAGCGGTTCAAAAGATAACAGCCATGTTTCAGTAGAATTTGGGGTGTTTGTATTACTTGTCTGAAACGTCATTTCCAGCTGTAGCAGAACAGCACATGGTTTCCAGTCCTCTGGCCACGGAAGAGTCCGGTTAAACTTTAGGGCTTCAAATAAACTTAAGCTTTCGCTGTCCCCATTTCGCTCATATGGATCCAATCAGTTGGCAGGTTTCCTTCTGAAGCTGGGCAGAGTTGGGTTACATCATTTTTTTCCCCCTTACCCATCACTGTGCTGTCAGTTGCACAGTCCTACATAGTTAACAAAGTCAAAATATGACAGTGACCATCAAAAGCACATCATAGCAGATGATCTGTTGTTTTCAAAGCGCGTTAGAAAGCCGTATTATCACTAGGGGCCGTTCTCAACCCCACAGATTGCTTACATAGTCTGTACGAAGGGAAATAATTACCCAGCATGCCTGTAACACGGCAACCTGATGATGTTAACATTCTGCCACTCATCACGTTCCAATAGTAATGATGGTCCTCGGATTACGGAGCTGTGCATATTAACCGTGTTTGTAGCTTTTGAAATGTGAGTCTGGAAATGGACCGCGAAAGGGACTGATTCAGGGGTACCGGGATTGTAAATAATTACAGGGGGCCCAGGCCGTTTCGACATTCCTGCATTTGAATCCTGACTATACCTCTGCTTTAGCACACAGGAAGGAGGAAGCATTGAGCCTGGCATGGCCCTCTCTACATGTTGTTGGTGCTGTCTGCACCCATGCAATTACTCAATCTGTAATAAGTAATAGATAACAGATTTTCTCTCAGGGTAGTGTTGATGCTCACTGTGTATATGTAGAGCCAGAAGGCAGGACAATTATTTACGTGTGTGTCCTTGTCATTTACCTCCTGTCTTTGTCTCTGATATATGTTGGTATATTCCCCAGGAGCACAAAAGGGGGAAAGTTCTTTGTTCTTCTTCTTTGTAGATGAGCTTGTGTGAACTTGCTTAAGGATTTTGAAAGTGAATGGCTTTTTTTTTCTTATAGAGAACATTAAATATGCCCGTTAGGGTAACGGTGTGTGTGTGGTATGTGGCCGCTGTAGGTGTTTGATGTAACAGACTGTTTTGGGTGTCTTTCTCTGCAGGTGGTGGATGATGTTGGGAACCAGACTTCCTGCAGACTGGCAGGTTTGCGGCCAGGCACAGTGTATTTTGTGCAGGTGCGCTGTAATCCGGTAGGGATTCTGGGCTCTAGGAAAGCAGGCATTTGGAGTGACTGGAGTCACCCAACTGCAGCCTCAACACCACACAGTGGTAAGAAAAATATCACTCACATTATCCTTACAAAAGCAGTTACTTAGCGGAACTTATTTTTTGGACGTTTACCATGCTAATACTATGGTATGTCTTAAAATAATAGGTAAATACCATGGTAAATATCAAATTACAGTGGTATCGCTTTGCTTTCTTTGCAAAAAAACCCCAAAACATTTAAAATTGTTTTATTGATTTAAATTATAAAACAGATCTTGATTAAATGAGCCACATTTCAAAGCCTTTGTAAAATGCAGATATGCACATATATGATCGCACATTCTATGTTAATTTAAAAAAAATTGTGTTGCTTGGCAACCACAAAAACCCACCAGTTAAGTTAATGAACCAGATTACTTGGCGAAAGTATCGTTTATTTAGATAATTATTAAGGGTGCTATATGTAGGAATGAATAACGTTTTTTATTGTCAATGTGTGAACAGCGTGTAACAAAAAAAAAAAAAAAAAAAACGAGACTTCCTAGGTTGCCTATGAAAGCCTGTAGGCTGATTTTTATGTGAAGGATGCCAGAAAAATCGAAAGGATGACTTTTACACACGCTCCCGAGAGCCTCGTATCCGTTCTATGACACATGAAACAAATGTTTTTGTTCAGGATAGTGCCGAAAGAGCTGTACTGTACTGTTCTGTACTGTAATGTCAATGTGTAATTCAAACTGTAGTCTCACATAGGCAGATCTATAAAGACTATAGTCTCAAATATAGGCCTACTTTATAATCAAACTATTATAACAGTGTAATTTTAGTTACCTTATCTGTCGACATGATGCCGATGAATTGCAGAGCTTGTGCAAACATATCCAGATAGCTATGATCAAATGCTTTCTTAACTGCTGCTTAATCACCTGTCATTTTTTTTTGTTGTGTTTAAAAATATTCATCTAAGCACATATTCATCTAAATGTCACTCAAAGCAGCGTGGATGGCGTCGGTATGTTCGTTAACAGTATATTGCTGCAAAGCAAAGAACGAAAAAGAACTTCGCCGTGACTCTCTTGTGTGTGTGCATAAGCACGAGCAATAAGTTGCTGGCTGCAGTTCACTTAATGGCCACTGGTGTTGATAATAACAAAGGTTTCTGAATTGTACATATAGCACCTTTTAATAAAAAACTTAGTTAACTACATTAGTTATTTAAAAATACTTCTAAAGCATGTATTAATCTTAGTTCATGTTATTTTCAACATTTACAAATACATTATTAAAATCAAAAGTTGTATCTGTTAATATTATTCAGTTGACAAGAGCTAATATGCACTAACAATAAACAGTTGGATTTGTATTAACTTAAATAATTAAGATTAATAAATAATTTAACAAATGTATTGCTCATTGTTAGTTAATTCATTACCAGCTGTTAACTAATGGAACCTTATTGTAAAGTCATTTCATTTATTTATAAAGTGCAAATAAACACAACAATACTTGACCAGCGTGCTATACAGAGAATAAGTCTAAAATATGTATATATAACATGCATAATTAAAATAAGCACATAGTTTATGATAATTTAAATGACTGACTTTAACTTAAATTTAAACTCATACACAGAGGGTACAGATATCACAGATAAAAGAAGACTGCAAACACACAGTGACCTCTCACTTTCAATCTTGTTCTTGGATGGGACAGAGTATTATTGTTTGTGGATCACAAGCATTTGACCAGCTTATTCATGTTTATTTCTGACAAACAAGGCGCCAGACCATTTAGGGATTTAAAAACAATCAGCAGTACTTTAAATTCAACTCTATAACACACAGGCAACCAACTGAGATGTCCTTAAAATTGGAGTAATATGTTCTCATTTACGGACCCCGGTTAAAAATCTGGCTGTGGCATTTTGAGCCATTTGAAGCCGTGACATCGAGGACTGGGATATTCCAACACACAATAACTTTAAAATGTACCTGTAGTAAAAAGCCACATTTTACAACAGGTAAAGGGTTTAGGCACTTCACATCATACCTAGAAGACCCCTTATCAATTGTAAGATCTCTGTTAACATGTTATAAATAGTATTTTTAATAAACATAATATAAAATAAATAAACATTATGCATTCTGCTTGTAGCTATTTAATTGTATTTGAATATCCATTCATGTAGATCAGGGGTGTCCAACCCTGCTTCTGGAGGGCTACCGTCCTGCAGATTTCAGTTCCAACCCTGCTCCAACACACCTGTCTGTAATTATCAAGCAGCCCTGAACACCATGATTAGCTGGTTCAGGTGTGTTTGATTCAGGTTGGAACTAAAATCTGCAGGGTGGTAGCCCTCCAGGACCAGAGTTGGACACCCCTGATGTCGATCATGAAATTATATTAATTGAAAATGTAAATATTTTAAACTTGGACTGGTCTAAAGTCATGGCCTAGTCCCAGGTGCAATGAGCCTCATGTGGGAAACATGAGTTTGATTCCAGCTCGCCTATACAGCTTGCGTATACAAATATACAAATACAAATCTCCCAAATATTTCCGGTCTTATTTGACTGTTTTTGTTATTAGTAATGAAAGAAATCTCAAAAGCAACATAGAAAATAAATAAATATAGCCAGCATCTGCAGTTAAATGGTAGCAGCGAGAGTCCGATTGAGATGTTGCCTTCGCTGTCCTTCGTCATATTTTCACATTTTGGATGTGTCGTGCAGTCCATCCTATAATCAGATACATATTTCCGAGACGATGCTCGGTCCAGCAGACACCAACTAGCACATGCAACGCATTACTTTAGTCATACATCTCCCCATTTTGTGGCTTGCCAGAGAGCCACGGGGGAGTGTTGGATATATTTTTTCAGACGATTGTTTCTGAAGATTAACAGATTAACTCCTCTGCACATTAACTCTTCTGGAGCGGCCCACATCTGGAGCTCAGAAACCTGCTGTTTATTTAAAATGGAAAAGGATTTATTTTTATCCCAACTTGTGTTTGGTTGGCTGTGTAAACTGTGGCCTGTATCTGTGATAAGCTTGATGCATGCACGATAGGCGCTTGTCTCCCTGGATAGACGCGTGTTGATTTCTGTCTTTCGCCCTGCAGAACGGCTGCTGACAGGGTCGTGTGACTCAAAGGCAGGGCAGCAGAACTCCACGTTGCGGCGGGACTTGAAGCAGTTCTTTGGCTGGGTGCGCAAACACGCCTACGGTTGCAGCGGCATGAGTATCAAACTTTATGATCAGTGGCGGGTCTGGCTGCAGAAATCTCACAAAACACGCAACCAGGTAGGTAAGGAGATTTTCTTTCGCATTCTACTTGTTTTTCAACCCAAACCCCATTAATCACGGTTTTAAATGTCTGGTTTTCTTCAGCTTCAGTTTCTTTAAATGTGTTATGCCAGGAATATTTTCTCTCATAACACTGTGAGACTGGATCCATTGCCTTGAGTTATTGGAGTTACCCGAGTTAATTGAATTAAAATGCTTCTTGTGTTATTGTACTGAGTTTCCTGTGTTTTGCTCGGTAACCACAGAAGTAAATAACATGAGGCGACTCATATGATTTCAGGTAACTTTTCATAAACCATTGAAGTAAACCGGACTATTTAAATAAACTTGAGTAATGAAGTTCTGCACGCCGATTCAACATATGTATTTAGTTCTAATTTCACATCTGTCAGATTCCACAGTAATCTTGTTTGGGAAATGACAGGGATTGTCCTTCACTCGAGAATATGCCCAGCAGTGACTATTTGCTCCTTTCATGTGTCTAGTATGTTGTGGTCCTTGTTATACGAAAAAAAAAACACAACCCAAATGCTTGTCAGCATCACAGAAGAGTGTCTGGAAAGATCTGACTGCATCATATTGGATGATCTGCCGCCACATCATGACGTTACCAACTAAAGATAAACCCGTAGCATTTAGACTAAGAATATCTAAATGTCTAAACAGCAAATTTGCAAAGATCATTTTTCCGTGCAGAAACCAAGATGTCGGATTGTTTTTGAATGGCTATTTGAAGCCTTTCATGTTCTGGGGCGTTTATCTGATTACTGTAATATTGTCTGCTTTCAGGTTCTTCAAGGAGATAAATCATAGCACGTCGCTCCTGGCAGGCAGAACATTTAACAACAACAGCACACTGTGGAAGAATTCACATTTTCCAGACCGCTGCTTGGCTCAGTGCAAGAAAGTTAAAGTACAGCTGGACTCAAAACGGGATGTTCAAACAACAAAAGGTGACGGGCATTTGGTCCCTTGGACACATATGAATTGTGCAGTTTTCTATAATGCCTTATACTATACACGTGGACTATATCCTCGCATCTCGCTATCCGTGGAGACAAGTTCTTGATCGTGTCGGGGAGCAATTAATTACAGGTCATCATTTGCACATTTACCTAGAGGATGGCTATGCACGAGCCACGATTAGCTGACGCGACACATGGTCTATATGTGGACCCGGACTTTTTCAGATCTTGCTAACTTTAGCCGACCTGTATGTTAAGGAGGTTCCACATGGACAAATGTCTGGATGTTTTTCAGCCAACGGTTTGTGTAACTTCAAGACAACTGGAAGAATTGTAAGACCATCCAGTTTTACCAAAGGTACCTTTCATGAATGTTTGAGTGTGACGATTGTGACTATACTACAGCAGTTTACCTAAAAAAATTTACAGGTATACCTCACAGAACATCTTGCCACTTTTAGTCTGCTATTTCTTTACGTAACCAGTACATGGCCTATCAGAAGTTGCAATGCAATGCAGAACATATCAATACATAGAAAAAGACCTAATTCCCGCTGCATTTGAAACTCAACTACTACACTACGACAAAATGGCCATTTAATGAATGGAAAGTTTTGGCCAACCAATGTTCTCTCTCCTGTTTATATATGTGTTGCAGTTGCAAAACTGTAACTGTGTTTGTAGCATTGAACTGTTTGAAAATATTTTTATGTATTGAGACATTTTACTGCTTTTATTTTTGTACTGAATTGTATCCGCATATTTAAATTTAAAGTTATGTTTTGACTCTTAAGTTATGTGTAGGTAGATTATATTATTATTGACTGAATTGTTAAACTCTAATATTGTTCATAAAATCCTTCTTTAAGATAAAGCCTATGAACTTTTACATTTTTTGACAGAAAAAATCTGTATTTTTGTCATATCTAGGAATTCAGAAAAAGATAACAAGACTTGTTTTTTACATTTTATTAGATGTATGCTTAAACAAGTTAAAACAATTAGGTAAGAGAAATTATTTTTGTAACGTTACTTTTTATACATTACAACTATTAGGTATATACTCTGAAAACAAGACTTTTTTTCCTCTTAAGGTTATTTATCTTTATGGATGTTTAGATATTTTTACTTAGAAATCAAGACAACAATACTGATTTTGAAATAACTTTTAGAAGTACAATACAAGAAACAAATTCCAAACAGATCCAAAAATCACAATAGCACAAAGCAGAAGTGTTTTGCCAGAACATGATTCTCTACAGGGAAAAAGATTAATGTGTGTATACGAGCAGTTGTCTGGTTAAATTAGTGCTCTTACACTGGCCTCTTCCACGGTCCGTATTTCACTTTTCCCTAAGTGACACCCACAACGCTTTAGGCCATTGGGTTTAGAGTCCTTAACATTTTAGCCATGTGATTTCAAAACTGACTTCAAATAAATACGGTCTGTGCTCTCCTAACAATGACCCTGACTGTAACCATAATCTCTGTACTTGGTATTATTTCACAAATAAGTGTTTGTAAAGTGAGTCCTCAAGCACTTTCATGGTACAGAGATCAATAATATGCTCGGTATCAAGTTGCAGAAAGACATTCCCTGCTTTTTATTTAAAGCTCTTAAGGTATCAAACTCTTGGAGCGTATGTTGATGATGAGAAATTGTACCAGCTATATGCAAACCAGGTGACTGATCTGTTTAGATGCAAATTCAGAAACTCTAAGGTAACTTGACCTACGCGTCTTTAGTCCTCTCCTGCATGCCAGAGGTCAGCTGTAGTATTACCTGCTCGTAGAGTCTGAAGATAGAGCAGGTTAATGTTTAATGTACGCTCACTGGTCAGGGATGACATCTCGGCTTTCACGAGGCACACTTTCTCAGCGTGATATTACATTTAGCATTTCATCAGTTTAGAGCTGCCAAAGAGAAACAAGACTGTTTAAAAGCAACGCATCATTTGTCTGAAGTAGCGTCACATTGTTAAATCAGAGTAAAGTGATACGGGACATCCTAAATGTAAAACTATGCCACAGAAACGAGAGCAGGTTTCCAGAAGTTTCATTTGTTTTGAGTACTAGTTGAAGGTGTCCATGGGAACAGATTCTGTCAATGTAACATCCATTTTATGTTTTCTTTATCAGGGTTCACCCACTTTACTTTCACCCACTAACCTATTGAACTGTCACTAACCTATTGAAAATTTGCTAAATATATGACTGTGGTGAAAATATTTTGGTAACACCTTACAATAAGGTGTCATTGGTTAACATTAGTTAACTACATTAGTTTAAAATGAACAAACAATGAGCAATACTTCTACAGCATTTATTCATCTAGCTAATGTTAATCTCAACATTTACTAATGCATTTAGTTTAGGGTCCAATTCTCTTATTGCGTATTAGTATGCATATTACTAGGATATTTGTCTGTACTTATAAAGCACATATTAATGCCATATTCTGCATGACCATATTCTACATCCCTTAATCCTACCCAATACCTAAACTTAACAACTACCTTATTAACTATTAATAAGCAGTAATTAGGCGTTTATTGAGGTAATAGTGAGTTAATAATGAGAATTGAACCCTAATCTAAAGTGACACATTTTTAGGGTTCAAAAGTCGAATCTGTTATGTATATATTAGTTAATGTACTGTAAACTAACACTAACATTTTTATTATTTAACATGAATAAATGCTGTAAAAATGTATTGCTAATTGTTAGTCAATGCATTAACTAATGTTAACATATTGTAAAGTGTTACCAATATTTTTATATCACTAGTTGATGAATGAAGTACAGAATATCTCTTAGTGTTTAGATTTGAGGCGGCTATTAATATATAATCTTGTTATTCTATTAGTCATTTCACACAGTTGTTGACTGTATCACATTGTGTAATTAGCTCATTAGCTGTCGTTTACACATAAGTTGCCAAGGTGTAACTGTAGGTGTCCTTTGTATTCTGTGATGGATGTCTGGAAATCTGTTATGCGTAAAGATATTGAGATGGAAGTTCTTGTAGCCTGGACAAGGGTAAGGTTTCTTGTGCTTGTACGATTCATTTATAATTCAGGCCGCAGTTGTATCTCTCCAGTGTGTCTACACTGAAACTTCAACCTTTACCGGACCTCCTTGAGCACTCTTGCTGCTGATTTTGCTGTCAGCTCTTTAAGCTAGCCAGAAAATATACGCGGCATGGGGGAAGTGGTGAGACGGCGCCCCATCATTGCTGGCAGGGAACGAGGTGAGTTTGTGACCGCTCTTTTCAGTAGATTCATTTGTGCAAATGATTGTGTCGAAAGAATTATTCAGCTAAGCGAGGAGATCTGACGATTTATTTTAGCGCAGGGCTCTGTAAGTAGTTCAAACATGCACTGCATGCTCCTATTTGGCTCTTGAGAGTGGATTGGCAGTTTGATGAAAGAAACTGTCAGTTAGGTCTTTTATTGCAACACCTGCTTGTATCATTCTGAGAATAGAACTTCTTTTGTCTGTTCTTTCTTTTTCTTTTTTCTTCTTTTGGCCAACGCTTTGAAAAGGTTGTGTGACACTTAACTGTGTAACAAAATTCATACGATTTCAAATGAAAGTTTACAGCCAAGGTTCTCCTGGACTTTAGAAATGTGCACAGCATGTGTGACCTTTTATGTCTCACATGAATCACATTCCATAGTTTTATTTTAGATTTAATAAAAAGGAAATGACTCTGAGGAACATAGCTAGCTGAACGAAATTAATAAACCTATATAGCAGACTTTTTTTAAATCCGTAATCAGTTATTACAATGTTATTTTAGTATTATTTATATGCTATTATAGTTTTTTATTATAATTTAGAATTTCCAGTATTCATTTTATTTTTGTTAAATGTGTAGTGATCTTATTATGTGCTTTTTATTGTTATTATTTTCAATTTAGTCAGTTTTCATAGTTTGTTTGAAATAGTTTTTAATAGTTTTAGTGATAATAGCCCTGCTTATAAATACAATCATTATGTATTTATTATTTACCTTTATTTTACCATGTTCCATTGAGAATACGTTTTCTATTTTTACAGTTTTACAAAATTATTTCCCCAATACAATTCCAGTAATAAATGCTAAAAGGCATTTTAGTTACAACATTTCATTTAATAAGAATGTTTTTAGTAGTTGTAGTGATAATAACCAAATACAACCATAATTTATTTATTATTTTCAGGGTTGGGAAGGTTACTTGTATAATGTATTTCACTACAGATTACAAAATACATGCTTTAAAAAGTCATTTGTAATGTATTTCGTTAGATTACACAGGTTTTGTAACTTAATCTAAATACTTCAGAATACTTTGGAATACTAATAAGGGAGTTTTCCTCTGCATATAATTTTAAACAACATCAGGCATAATGACAGACAGTTAAGCTTCAAGGGTTTCAATTTTTGAATGTCATTTTGTCTTGTGGAGTATATGTAAACATCTATTATGTGAAATAGCTTATTCAGGACTGCAGGCTACTAAATAAAAGTAACATGCAATTTTTTTATGATCCCAGATCCCTCTCATTTTGTTAAAATTATTACAATTTTGCATATTCTGCAAGGGGTATGCAACTTGTGAGCAGAACTGTATCTTAGGATGCTTTTGCAGACTGTCAAGAGTCTGAGAATCACCAATTGCTGTTTACATTGATTGCCCGTTACAGTACATTAATGTACTGTACCAGCAACCATATCACCCTGTAGCCCAAGACTGAAGCTAAGCAGGGCTGAGCCCTGGCAGTACCTGGATAGGAGACCAACTGGGAAAACTAGGTAGCTGCTGGTAGAGGTGTTAGTGAGGTCAGCAGGGGGTGCTCACCTTGTGGTCTGTGTGGGTCCTAACATCCCAGAATAGTGATGGGGACACTATACTACTGTAACAAGCACCGTCCTTCGGATGAGACGATAAACCGAGGTCCTGACTCTCTGTGGTCATTAAAAATCCCATTATTTGCCCACTGGCCTCTGTCCATCATGGCCTCCTAATCATCCTCATATACTGATTGGCTTCATCACTCTGTCTCCTCTCCACCAATCAGCTGGTGTGTGGTGGGCGTTCTGGCGCAATATGGCTGCCGTCGCATCATCCAGGTGGATGCTGCACAGTGGTGGTGGTTGAGGAGATCCCCCCCCTTCTATATGTAAAGCGCTTTGAGTGCCTAGAAAAGTGCTATATAAATATAACAAATTATTATTATTATTATTATTATTATTATTATTATTATTATTATTATTGTTGTTGTTTAAATGATATAAAAATTCTAAGTAATCACTTTGGTTATCTAAAATACTTTTCAGATGTAACTGTAATTTGATTACCACCCATTTAAAATGTAACTAATTAATGAAATACAGTTACTCAAATTTTGTATTTTAAATGCGTAACTAAAGTTACATGTATTTCGTTTTTCTCCAACCTTGATTATTTACCTTTATTTTACCATACAGCAAGTTTTCTTTTTTTTACCGCATAATGTTAACCAATACAATATTTACAAATTATTTTCCTTCCATTACCCAACACAATTCCAGTAAAAAATGCTAAACTTTATGTTTATCCCTGCAGGGCCGGGGCCTGGGCGTTATGCTCTTCCGCCCACTATCGGTTACATAAACCACGACTACACCAAACCCAGCAGCCCGGCCTATTCCTTCCACAGCCGCATGAGCAGCAACAGTGAGTGACATGACATGACATCAAACACTTCTCACACTGACAGATGACATGATCCACTGAACTAATGCTCGGTTTAATCACTTGAGAATGCTTTTAACATGCTCGTTCATGCAGAAAGTACATATATATCAACATGGCACTTATATGGACTGATAATTTTATAGATTAATTAGTGTCTACAATGCAGGTGGATTTACACACACAGGCACACACTTACACGCCTAATTAGTGACATGTAACACTTGTTTGGAAGGAATTGGAGAGGACTGAGAACACCCAGTTTGATCAAAGTATTAATACAAGAAAACATCTCACACATCTGGACTTTATATCACAAACAACGGCATGCAATAAAATGTGATTTCTCTGGCATATTAAGCTAATAAAATCCATATGCTTGATTTTGATCCATATGTTTGATTTTAATTAATGTTAAATAGCATTCCTGTGGCTCAAACAGTAGAGCACGGCACTAGTCTCTGCAGGGAATGCTTGAACCTAATATTGCTTTGCATGTCTACCAACTTCAGTAAATTGTGGTGTGTTTTCCCACAATGTTGCTTTTGAATAGTGGTGTCTGTGGATTCCAGTCCAGGGCCGCAGTATCATGTAGATGCCAAAATGACGCGTTTCGGGAGAGACGGTACCCCATCGTATTCCATGCTGGGTAGAAAGAAGAAGACAGGTGGGTTTTCATCTGATCTGTTCTGATGATGTTTTCAGCTTTTTTTTTTTTATTAAACATATCTGTTGATTATTTTATTCAGGACCTTTTCATAACTGAAGTACAGGTCTGGTTATATTAATCGAAATAGAACATTATGCTGTTTCTGAATGAAAGTTGCGGAAGTAAAAATAACATTCATTTTCTCCATAAGGGAATTTCAAAGGTAACTTTTTTTTCTTTGATTTTTAAAGACCTTTCCTGTGAGCAATGAGGTTGTTAGTAGATGGTCTATGCTATGTTGAAACCACCAGCCCAAATTATTTCAACTTAATAATCAGCAGATTCTCATCATTACCCAATGATTTTGCTAAGAAATCTCCACTAACAAGCAAATCACGGCAAATATATTCTTTAGCACTCTCTAACTCCCATGAAGGAGAGTCAGTGTCCCTATATGCTTTCAAAATACTTAAATATTTGTATGTATATGCATATTTTGCAATAAATGTTGTTTCTCTGTGTACATAATCAACATCTTTAAATTAATATACTGTATAAAGTTATATGACGAGCATTTTCTGTAAAGCTGCTTTGAAACGATGTGTATTGTGAAAAGCGCTATACAAATAAATGTGAGTTAAATTTAAAGTTATGACAACATATGTTTTTACATTGCTTTAACTTAAGTTAAGCAATTTTCAAAGTTATACAAGAGTTAACTAATTTTTAAGTCAGCTTTAAGTTGAAATGACTTAAACATCCAAGTTGATTGTACTTAAAAATTTAGGGCAGCAACTTTTTTTTTTTACAGTTTTGTTTTAAATGTATCTATTGATTTTAATTTAGTTTGTCCTTCACAAAGGTTCATGGGATTGTAGTTCTTTCCCTCAGTAAAGACACAGACTTTGTCTTTTAGTTAGATCTCAAATCGAAGTTTGTAATGTTGATTCACTGTAGCTGGTTGGTCTGGTTCATGGGTTATAACTCTTTAACAAAGACTTTTTAAAATCCCAATGGGATAAATGAATGGGAAAAATACTTCCAGAAGTCAGGCTGCTGAAAAAGTGGGCAGGCACTATTGCACTCTGTGAGAAAATATAAGGTGGGGCTTGATTTGGATAATATGTGATTGGTTGAATCATGAAAATGGGCATTTCCAGAATAGGGATTGAAAAAGGAATTGAGCTGAACAATTTAGTTTTTTTCCTCTTGCAATAACGTGCACTGATAAATCTTGCACAATATAAATGTGTATTTAGAAAGTAAACATCATTTTTATGTCATGTTCACTTTATTATGCAATTGACATATTAGTAGGATTTCAATACAATAAACATTCAGATTTAAGTTTTTAGGGTTTTTTTAGAGCACAGAAGAACTCGGGCAGATAAAGGCTTATTGAGGGGGGGGTCTAATGCTATTTCATGCATTCTGAATTATTTACACTGTTAAAGAGTTTGATTCTCTTGCTAACATGGCCAAAATAAAATAAAATAAAAAATAGTTGGATGAATGACAAAGTATTTCTGTGCCAAATACACTCCTTCAGGATTCGAATATGTTTTGGAATGTTGTTTTTTTTTTAGTATGGCCCTGTATGATGTCATAAAGGGCAGAATTCCTTGTATGGACACTTCTCCCGGATGAGCGCCCGCGCACATCAACCAGAGCGAGAGTAAGAGCGTGCCCATCAATGATCTTCGTTCGGGTTACGCAAGCCGTCGGCAGCGCTGTCATTTTGTTTTTAGACCACAAAATCAACAATGTCACTAAAGAAGTGGGTTTATGGTTGTGAGGGAAAGATAACCTTGTTCAGCTTCCCAAATAACCCAGCGTTAAGGGAACAGTGGATGCAGTTTGTTTTTCTAGAGCAGCAACAGAGTTCTGCAAGTGTGTTTGTTTGTTCACAGTCACAATTCGAAACCACTGGCGGTGAGTGAAACTGTGTGTGTGTGTGTGTGTGTGTGCTTGTGACTCTTTAGCCCCGCCCACTGCACGCCAGAAAGACTGTTTTCGGAAAGAATCGGTACAGCGTATCTGTCTTATAAATATGACAAAACTAAAAACTCTTCAGAGATATGAAGGATGCAATACTATATAGATACTCAAGATTAACATGAAATTGGCAGAAACTGTGTGTATGTACCCCTTAAGGAAAAGTTTCTGTGCTCTAAATAACTCGCAAATCTTTTAATAGTTAATAGTAATAATGACTTTTAATAGTCATGCCTTTTGCAAGACATTGCACCTTTTCACGCTTTTCATCTTCAGAAAGATCTGTCTTCCTCCCCATATTGCATAAGAACTGTGACTTGCTTTATAATGTGGAGCAACCCCTTTCAGTAGGTTTTCCGTTTACCTAAATGACCTTTAGGTGGATCACTACTTAACAAACCTGTCTGAGAGTGATACCAGTTATCTAAAAATATAGACAAACAGACACTTTCTTTGAAAAATCTGAATGTTTAATATACTGAAATCCTACTGATATGTCACTTTGTAACAGTCTAACTGCAGTGAGAAGGCATACACAATCATATAAAGCAGTTGTTGATTCTGTGTTTTCGAACAGTTGGTACATTCCAGACTCCTGGACCAGGAGCCTACAGTCCTGAGAAAGCTCCACCTTTGAACTTTCACCACAGACCTCCGTCTTACACCATGGCGTTCCGTACACACTACCGCAGTGTGGATCCTGTACCTGCCCCCAACAGCTACACCTTACCCAACCTCTTCGGCTCCCACGTCCCGCACAAATCCTCCAGTGCCAGCTTCACCATGTCAGCACGCAGGAATACAGGCGGCCCATCGGAGGATCTGTCCATGACACCAGGGCCCTGCCGGTACAACAGCACAGACCCGAGTGTTTACCTGAACAGACAGCCTTCTTTCTCCATGCAAAGCCGTCATAACATTCCCATCGATGCCATGCGGAAGCCTGGCCCAGGCACGCACAGCCCAGAGAAGGTGACGGCGCACCTGCCTCGTGCACCGTCTTTCTCCCTGGGTGTTCGTCATTCAGAGTTTGTAACACCACTGATTGCTGACATATTAGACTGAATTCATGCAATTGTTTTTTGGCACCTATAAGGATTTGGCTGATTATATATCAAGAAATGCCATGGGAAAATCTAAAGTCAACTCTCTGGAACAGTCACAATCTTCACTACCTGACATCTGATTTTGTGCAAGGAGATGTATGAGTATTTTTCAGTTTCATTCACATTAGTTGTTTTATTTAGAGGGATAGTTCTGCCACAAAATAAAAATAGTCTGTCATCATTTTTCCCCATGCAATTTCAATTAAAGTGGATTGGATATTTAATTTTTGTGTGAACTATTCCTTTCATTGTTTTTGGATGGGTTTATAATAATTGTTGTTGTTAACAAAAAACTAAAAAATATATATATTTTTGTTAATTTAAATAAAGCTGAAATAAATAAAAATATTATAAAATATAAATATTAGATGAAAAACCATAACCTTAACAAACTTAAATGAAAATTAGATATGTTGCGTTGGCAACTAACTGAAATAAAATAAGTTGAAGTGCTAAAATGACTAAAACTAAAAACTAATTAAAGCTGAATATAAATTTATTATTATTAATAATAATAATAATAATAATAATAATAATAAGTACATAGCAAATTTAAACAAACTAAAATTTAAACTTTAACCTTAAAAGGAAATATAAAAATGTAATTCAAAATCCTAATCCTAATTCAAAATATTACTACAGTGTGTGCAGAATTATTAGGCCAAACCACATTAAATGTATTTTACAACACTTCAGCTTGTGATTCTTATTAAGTGTTTTTTGTGTGTGTGTGTGTGTGTGTGTGTGTGTGTGTGTGTGTGTGTGTGTGTGTGTGTGTGTGTGTTGATGTTTGTGTGTGTTTTGATTCTTTCACTAAAGTGAGTCTCTGTGAGTCTCTGTCACTAAAGTGAGTCTCTGTGAGTCTCTGTCACTAAAGTGAGACTCTGTCACTAAAGTGAGTCTGTGAGTCTCTGTCACTAAAGTGAGACTGTCACTAAAGTGAGTCTGTGAGTCTCTGTCACTAAAGTGAGACTGTCACTAAAGTGAGACTCTGTCACTAAAGTGAGTCTGAGTCTCTGTCACTAAAGTGAGACTGTCACTAAAGTGAGTCTGTGAGTCTCTGTCACTAAAGTGAGTCTCTGTGAGTCTCTGTCACTAAAGTGAGACTCTGTCACTAAAGTGAGTCTGTGAGTCTGTCACTAAAGTGAGACTGTCACTAAAGTGAGTCTCTGTCACTAAAGTGAGTCTGTCACTAAAGTGAGTCTCTGTCACTAAAGTGAGTCTCTGTCACTAAAGTGAGTCTCTGTGAGTCTCTGTCACTAAAGTGAGTCTCTGTCACTAAAGTGAGTCTCTGTGAGTCTCTGTCACTAAAGTGAGTCTGTCACTAAAGTGAGTCTGTCACTAAAGTGAGTCTCTGTCACTAAAGTGAGTCTCTGTCACTAAAGTAAGACTGTCACTAAAGTGAGTCTCTGTCACTAAAGTGAGACTCTGTCACTAAAGTGAGACTCTGTCACTAAAGTGAGTCTCTGTCACTAAAGTGAGTCTGTCACTAAAGTGAGTCTCTGTCACTAAAGTGAGACTCTGTCACTAAAGTGAGTCTCTGTCACTAAAGTGAGTCTCTGTCACTAAAGTGAGTCTCTCACTAAAGTGAGACTCTGTCACTAAAGTGAGACTCTGTCACTAAAGTGAGTCTCTGTCACTAAAGTGAGTCTCTGTCACTAAAGTGAGTCTCTGTCACTAAAGTGAGTCTCTGTGAGTCTCTGTCACTAAAGCGAGTCTGTCACTAAAGTGAGTCTCTGTCACTTAAGTGAGTCTCTGTCACTAAAGTGAGTCTGTCACTAAAGTGAGTCTCTGTCACTAAAGTGAGTCTCTGTGAGTCTCTGTCACTAAAGTGAGTCTCTGTCACTAAAGTGAGTCTCTGTGAGTCTCTGTCACTAAAGTGAGTCTCTGTCACTAAAGTGAGTCTCTGTCAGTCTCTGTCACTAAAGTGAGTCTCTATCACTAAAGTGAGTCTCTGTGAGTCTCTGTCACTAAAGTGAGTCTCTGTCACTAAAGTGAGTCTCTGTGAGTCTCTGTCACTAAAGTGAGTCTGTCACTAAAGCGAGTCTCTGTGAGTCTCTATCACTAAAGTGAGTCTCTGTCACTAAAGTGAGTCTCTGTCACTAAAGTAAGACTGTCACTAAAGTGAGTCTCTGTCACTAAAGTGAGACTCTGTCACTAAAGTGAGACTCTGTCACTAAAGTGAGTCTCTGTCACTAAAGTGAGTGTCACTAAAGTGAGTCTCTGTCACTAAAGTGAGACTCTGTCACTAAAGTGAGTCTCTGTCACTAAAGTGAGACTCGGTCACTAAAGTGAGTCTCTGTCACTAAAGTGAGACTCTGTCACTAAAGTGAGTCTCTGTCACTAAAGTGAGTCTCTGTCACTAAAGTGAGTCTCTGTCACTAAAGTGAGTCTCTGTGAGTCTCTGTCACTAAAGCGAGTCTGTCACTAAAGTGAGTCTCTGTCACTAAAGTGAGACTCTGTCACTTAAGTGAGTCTCTGTGAGTCTCTGTCACTAAAGCGAGTCTGTCACTAAAGTGAGTCTCTGTCACTAAAGTGAGTCTCTGTCACTAAAGTGAGTCTGTCACTAAAGTGAGTCTCTGTCACTAAAGTGAGTCTCTGTGAGTCTCTGTCACTAAAGTGAGTCTCTGTCACTAAAGTGAGTCTCTGTGAGTCTCTGTCGCTAAAGTGAGTCTGTCACTAAAGTGAGTCTCTGTCACTAAAGTGAGACTCTGTCACTAAAGTGAGTCTCTGTCACTAAAGTGAGTCTCTGTCACTAAAGTGAGTCTCTGTGAGTCTCTGTCACTAAAGTGAGTCTGTCACTAAAGTGAGTCTCTGTCACTAAAGTGAGTCTGTCACTAAAGTGAGTCTCTGTCACTAAAGTGAGTCTCTGTGAGTCTCTGTCACTAAAGTGAGTCTGTCACTAAAGTGAGTCTCTGTCACTAAAGTGAGACTGTCACTAAAGTGAGTCTCTGTCACTAAAGTGAGACTCTGTCACTAAAGTGAGTCTCTGTGAGTCTCTGTCACTAAAGTGAGTCTCTGTCACTAAAGTGAGTCTGTCACTAAAGTGAGTCTCTGTCACTAAAGTGAGTCTCTGTCACTAAAGTGAGTCTCTGTGAGTCTCTGTCACTAAAGTGAGTCTGTCACTAAAGTGAGTCTCTGTCACTAAAGTGAGTCTCTGTGAGTCTCTGTCACTAAAGTGAGTCTGTCACTAAAGTGAGTCTCTGTCACTAAAGTGAGTCTCTGTCACTAAAGTGAGTCTCTGTCACTAAAGTGAGACTCTGTCACTAAAGTGAGACTCTGTCACTAAAGTGAGTCTCTGTCACTAAAGTGAGTGTCACTAAAGTGAGTCTCTGTCACTAAAGTGAGTCTCTGTCACTAAAGTGAGACTCTGTCAGTAAAGTGAGTCTCTGTCACTAAAGTGAGACTCTGTCACTAAAGTGAGTCTCTGTCACTAAAGTGAGACTCTGTCACTAAAGTGAGTCTGTCACTAAAGTGAGTCTCTGTGAGTCTCTGTCACTAAAGTGAGTCTGTCACTAAAGTGAGTCTCTGTGAGTCTCTGTCACTAAAGTGAGTCTGTCACTAAAGTGAGTCTCTGTCACTAAAGTGAGTCTCTGTCACTAAAGTGAGTCTCTGTGAGTCTCTGTCACTAAAGTGAGTCTGTCACTAAAGTGAGTCTCTGTCACTAAAGTGAGTCTCTAAAGTGAGTCTCTGTCACTAAAGTGAGTCTGTGAGTCTCTGTCACTAAAGTGAGTCTCTGTCACTAAAGTGAGTCTCTGTGAGTCTCTGTCACTAAAGTGAGTCTCTGTCACTAAAGTGAGTCTCTGTCACTAAAGTGAGTCTCTGTGAGTCTTTGTCACTAAAGTGAGTCTCTGTCACTAAAGTGAGTCTCTGTGAGTCTTTGTCCCTAAAGCGAGTCTCTGTAAGTCTCTGTCACTAAAGTGAGTCTCTGTCACTAAAGTGAGTCTCTGTCACTAAAGTGAGTCTCTGTAAGTCTCTGTCACTAAAGTGAGACTGTCACTAAAGTGAGTCTCTGTCACTAAAGTGAGTCTCTATCACTAAAGTGAGTCTCTGTGAGTCTCTGTCACTAAAGTGAGTCTCTGTCACTAAAGTGAGTCTCTGTCACTAAAGTGAGTCTCTGTGAGTCTCTGTCACTAAAGTGAGACTGTCACTAAAGTAAGTCTCTGTCACTAAAGTGACTCTCTCTGAGTCTCTATCACTAAAGTGAGTCTCTGTGAGTCTCTGTCACTAAAGTGAGACTGTCACTAAAGTGAGTCTCTGTCACTAAAGTGAGACTCTGTCACTAAAGTGAGTCTCTGTCACTAAAGTGAGACTGTCACTAAAGTGAGACTGTCACTAAAGTGAGTCTCTGTGAGTCTCTCTGAGTCTCTATCACTAAAGTGAGTCTCTGTGAGTCTCTGTCACTAAAGTGAGTCTCTGTCACTAAAGTGAGACTGTGACTAAAGTGAGTCTCTGTGAGTCTCTGTCACTAAAGTGAGTCTCTGTCACTAAAGTGAGTCTCTGCGAGTCTGTCACTAAAGTGAGTCTCTGTCACTAAAGTGAGTCTCTGTCACTAAAGTGAGACTCTGTCACTAAAGTGAGACTCTGTCACTAAAGTGAGTCTCTGTAAGTCTGTCACTAAAGTGAGTCTCTGTCACTAAAGTGAGTCTCTGTAAGTCTGTCACTAAAGTGAGTCTCTGTCACTAAAGTGAGTCTCTGTAAGGCTCTGTCACTAAAGTGAGACTCTGTCACTAAAGTGAGTCTCTGTCACTAAAGTGAGACTGTCACTAAAGTGAGTCTCCATAAGTCTCTGTCACTAAAGTGAGACTCTGTCACTAAAGTGAGTCTCTGTCACTAAAGTGAGTCTCCGTAAGTCTCTGTCACTAAAGTGAGACTGTCACTAAAGTGAGTCTCTGTGAGTCTCTGTCACTAAAGTGAGACTCTGTCACTAAAGTGAGTCTCTGTGAGTCTCTGTCACTAAAGTGAGTCTGTCACTAAAGTGAGTCTCTGTCACTAAAGTGAGTCTCTGTCACTAAAGTGAGACTCTGTCACTAAAGTGAGTCTCTGTCACTAAAGTGTCTTTTATTTGTCACATACACAGTTATATACAGAATATACAACCGGCAGTGAAATGTAAACAGGTCCGCTCCATGGACAGTGCAAATTCACAGTTAAAAACACAAGGAAGAAATTATAATAGAAATAGGATATAAAAAAAAAGTACTCTCTATATATATATATATATATATATATATATATATATATATATATATATCTATATCTGTAGAATTATAAATAATCAAGTCAAGAGAAAAAAGGTAACAAATAAGGATAAAGCGGAATAAAATAATTGAAGTAGACTTTGCAGTGAGTAAACTGTAGACTTATAAATATGTGGTTAACAAATGTATAAGAGTATAATGTGCAAACAGGTTTATGACAGTGTTTACTCAGTAACAACGAGAACAGAAAGTGCAGTGCAATGTCAGTGTATCGATGTTTATCCTGGCGTGAAGTCACGTGATGTTAAGTGACTGAGTTCAGGAGTCTGATGGCCTGGGGAAGAAGAAGCTCCTCCTGAGTCTCTCAGTTTTGGCCATCAGGCTTCCGAGCGCTTACCAGATGGTAGCAGCGTGAAATGAGGGTTCTGCAGGGTGATTAGAGTCCTTGATGATCTTGGTAGCTCTACCTTTGCAGCGTTTGGTGTAGACGTCCTGCAGAGGCGGGAGAGCTGACCCTGAGATACGCTCGGATAAGCGCACTACTCTTTGCAGGGCTTTGCGGTCATGACTGGTGCTGTTCCCATACCACGCTGTGATGCACTGAGTTAAAACACTTTCTATCGCCCCTAAATAGAAAGTTTTCAGGATAGCTGGTGAAACCCTGAATTTCCTCAGCTGGCGCAGGTGGTACAGTCTTTGCCTGTTTTTCACCTGTGTCTGAATGTGAGCAGTCCAGGTCAGGTCACTCGGAGATGTTTACTCCCAGGTACTTGAGCTGCTCACTCTCTCTACTGGTGACCCGCTGATCATGAGGGGAGTATGTCCGTTGCTGTCTCTTCCTGAAGTCCACAATCATTTCTTTGGTCTTGCCAACATTCAGAGAGAGACAGTTGTCCTGGCACCATGATGTTAGATGCTCCACCTCGTCCAAGTATGCCGTCTCATTGTTGTTGGAAATGAGGCCCAGGACAACAGTATCATCAGCAAATTTGATGATAGAGGTGGAGCTGTGTGTGGACAAACAGTCATGCGTGTGAGAGAGTAGAGCAGGGGGCTCAGGACACAGCCCTGTGGAGCTCCCACACTAAAGGGTGATGGAGGTGGAGGTGGACTGGCCTATTCTCACCACCTGAGGCCTGCCAGTGAGGAAGTCCTCAATCCAGTGGCAGAGAGAAGGATTCAGGCCGAGATCCAGGAGTTTGGAGGTTAGCTTGGTGGGAACTATGGTGTTAAAGGAGGCTGAGCTATAGTCAATAAATAGCAGTCTTAAAGTTCCCACTTTTGCTGTCGATGTGAGTGAGGAGGAGTGGAGGACATGAGAGATGGCATCTTCAGTGATCTATTGGGACGATAGGCAAACTGAAGAGGTCCAAAGTGTCAGGAATGAAGGCGCAAAATGGTGTTTTTAATGAGTCTCTCAAAAGACCTTCATGACTATAGACGTGAGAGCCACTGGACGATAGTCATTTAGGCAAGAGGGTTTACTGTTCTTAGGGACAGGGATGATGGTGAGATTTTTGAAGGAGGTGGGGACCACAGATGTAGCGAGGACTCATTAAAGATAGATGTAAACAACCGGTGAGCTGATCAGCACAGGACCGCAGAACACGACCTGAAATACCATCCGGCCCAGCAGCTTTCCTGACGTCCACACGCTTGAGTGCTCTCCGAACTTCATCCTCCGAGACAGAGATCACGTGATTGTTGCTGCTCTGAGTAATTTCTCTAACGCGCCACTTGGCGTCGTCGCTTGTCACTAAGCGATTTACAGTCAAAGCGAGCATAGAAAGAGTTTAACTCGTTCACGAGCAACGGATCAACGCTTGCACTCTGCAGAGATTTAGATCCAAAGGAGCAGATGGACCTCAGACCTTGCCACATGCGCGCTCGTTGAGTTGGAAATGAGACTCCACTCGGTCTTTATAACGGAGTTTTGCGGCTTTAACTGCTCGTCTGAGAGCATAACAGGACGATCTGTATTCATTCATATTCCCTGAATGGAGACTCTGCGTTAAAGTAAGCAGCAGTGCGTCGTTCACTGTGCTGGATTGAATTGTCCACCCACGGTTTCTGATTTGAGAAGGACGTTATTGTTATTGTTTGCGTGGCTTGCTCTGTAAGCGTGTTGATGAAGCAAAGCGCCACTACAGAGGCGCTGTCACTAAAGTGAGACTCTGTCACTAAAGTGAGTCTCTGTCACTAAAGTGAGTCTCTGTCACTAAAGTGAGACTCTGTCACTAAAGTGAGTCTCTGTCACTAAAGTGAGTCTCTGTGAGTCTCTGTCACTAAAGTGAGTCTCTGTCACTAAAGTGAGTCTCTGTGAGTCTCTGTCACTAAAGTGAGTCTCTGTGAGTCTCTCTGAGTCTCTATCACTAAAGTGAGTCTCTGTGAGTCTCTGTCACTAAAGTGAGTCTCTGTCACTAAAGTGAGACTGTGACTAAAGTGAGTCTCTGTGAGTCTCTGTCACTAAAGTGAGTCTCTGTCACTAAAGTGAGTCTCTGCAAGTCTGTCACTAAAGTGAGTCTCTGTCACTAAAGTGAGACTCTGTCACTAAAGTGAGTCTCTGTAAGTCTGTCACTAAAGTGAGTCTCTGTCACTAAAGTGAGTCTCTGTAAGTCTGTCACTAAAGTGAGTCTCTGTCACTAAAGTGAGTCCCTGTAAGGCTCTGTCACTAAAGTGAGACTCTGTCACTAAAGTGAGACTCTGTCACTAAAGTGAGTCTCTGTCACTAAAGTGAGACTGTCACTAAAGTGAGTCTCCATAAGTCTCTGTCACTAAAGTGAGACTCTGTCACTAAAGTGAGTCTCTGTCACTAAAGTGAGTCTCCGTGTAAGTCTCTGTCACTAAAGTGAGACTGTCACTAAAGTGAGTCTCTGTGAGTCTCTGTCACTAAAGTGAGACTCTGTCACTAAAGTGAGTCTCTGTGAGTCTCTGTCACTAAAGTGAGTCTCTGTCACTAAAGTGAGTCTCTGTCACTAAAGTGAGACTCTGTCACTAAAGTGAGTCTCTGTCACTAAAGTGAGTCTCTGTGAGTCTCTGTCACTAAAGTGAGTCTCTGTCACTAAAGTGAGTCTCTGTGAGTCTCTGTCACTAAAGTGAGTCTCTGTGAGTCTCTCTGAGTCTCTATCACTAAAGTGAGTCTCTGTGAGTCTCTGTCACTAAAGTGAGTCTCTGTCACTAAAGTGAGACTGTGACTAAAGTGAGTCTCTGTGAGTCTCTGTCACTAAAGTGAGTCTCTGTCACTAAAGTGAGACTCTGTCACTAAAGTGAGACTCTGTCACTAAAGTGAGTCTCTGTAAGTCTGTCACTAAAGTGAGTCTCTGTCACTAAAGTGAGTCTCTGTAAGTCTGTCACTAAAGTGAGTCTCTGTCACTAAAGTGAGTCTCTGTAAGTCTGTCACTAAAGTGAGTCTCTGTCACTAAAGTGAGTCTCTGTAAAGGCTCTGTCACTAAAGTGAGTCTCTGTCACTAAAGTGAGTCTCTGTCACTAAAGTGAGACTCTGTCACTAAAGTGAGTCTCTGTCAGTCTCTGTCACTAAAGTGAGACTGTCACTAAAGTGAGTCTCTGTCACTAAAGTGAGTCTCTGTCACTAAAGTGAGACTGTCACTAAAGTGAGTCTCTGTCACTAAAGTGAGTCTCTGTCACTAAAGTGAGACTGTCACTAAAGTGAGTCTCCGTAAGTCTCTGTCACTAAAGTGAGACTGTCACTAAAGTGAGAGTCTCTGTCACTAAAGTGAGTCTCTGTGAGTCTCTGTCACTAAAGTGAGTCTCTGTCACTAAAGTGAGACTGTCACTAAAGTGAGTCTCTGTCACTAAAGTGAGTCTCTGTCACTAAAGTGAGTCTCTGTCACTAAAGTGAGTCTGTCACTAAAGTGAGTCTGTCACTAAAGTGAGTCTCTGTCACTAAAGTGAGTCTCTGTCACTAAAGTCTCTGTCACTAAAGTGAGTCTGTCACTAAAGTGAGACTCTGTCACTAAAGTGAGTCTGTCAGTAAAGTCTGTCTCTGTCTCTGTCACTAAAGTGAGTCTCTGTCACTAAAGTGAGTCTCTGTCAGTCTCTGTCACTAAAGTGAGTCTCTGTCACTAAAGTGAGTCTCTGTCACTAAAGTGAGTCTCACTAAAGTGAGTCTCTGTCACTAAAGTGAGTCTCTGTCACTAAAGTGAGTCTCTGTCACTAAAGTGAGTCTCTGTCACTAAAGTGAGTCTCTGTCACTAAAGTGAGTCTCTGTCACTAAAGTGAGTCTCTGTCACTAAAGTGAGTCTCTGTCACTAAAGTGAGTGAGTCTCTGTCACTAAAGTCACTAAAGTGAGTCTCTGTGAGTCTCTGTCACTAAAGTGAGTCTGTCACTAAAGTGAGTCTCTGTCACTAAAGTGAGACTCTGTCACTAAAGTGAGTCTCTGTGAGTCTCTGTCACTAAAGTGAGTCTCTGTCACTAAAGTGAGTCTCTGTCACTAAAGTGAGTCTCTGTCACTAAAGTGAGTCTCTGTCACTAAAGTGAGTCTCTGTCACTAAAGTGAGTCTCTGTCAGTCTCTGTCACTAAAGTGAGTCTCTGTCACTAAAGTGAGTCTCTGTCACTAAAGTGAGTCTCTGTCACTAAAGTGAGTCTGTCACTAAAGTGAGTCTCTGTCACTAAAGTGAGTCTGTCACTAAAGTGAGTCTCTGTCACTAAAGTGAGTCTCTGTCACTAAAGTGAGTCTCTGAGTCTGTCACTAAAGTGAGTCTCTGTCACTAAAGTGAGTCTGTCACTAAAGTGAGTCTCTGTCACTAAAGTGAGTCTCTGTCACTAAAGTGAGACTGTCACTAAAGTGAGTCTCTGTCACTAAAGTGAGTCTCTGTCACTAAAGTGAGTCTCTGTCACTAAAGTGAGTCTCTGTCACTAAAGTGAGTCTCTGTCACTGAGTGAGTCTGTCACTAAAGTGAGTCTCTGTCAGTGACTAAAGTGAGTCTCACTAAAGTGAGTCTCTGTCACTAAAGTGAGTCTCTGTCACTAAAGTGAGTCTCTGTGAGTCTCTGTGTCACTAAAGTGAGTCTCTGTCACTAAAGTGAGTCTCTGTCACTAAAGTGAGTCTCTGTCACTAAAGTGAGTCTCTGTCACTAAAGTGAGTCTGTCACTAAAGTGAGTCTGTCACTAAAGTGAGTCTCTGTCACTAAAGTGAGTCTCTGTCACTAAAGTGAGTCTCTGTCACTAAAGTGAGTCTCTGTCACTAAAGTGAGTCTGTCTGTCAGTGAGTCTCTGTCACTAAAGTGAGTCTCTGTCAAAGTGAGTCTCTGTCACTAAAGTGAGTCTCTGTCACTAAAGTGAGTCTCTGTCACTAAAGTGAGACTCTGTCACTAAAGTGAGTCTCTGTCACTAAAGTGAGTCTCTGTCACTAAAGTGAGTCTCTGTCACTAAAGTGAGTGACTAAAGTGAGTCTGTCACTAAAGTGAGTCTCTGTCACTAAAGTGAGTCTGTCACTAAAGTGAGTCTCTGTGAGTCTCTGTCACTAAAGTGAGTCTGTCACTAAAGAGTCTCTGTCACTAAAGTGAGTCTCTGTCACTAAAGTGAGTCTCTGTGAGTCTCTGTCACTAAAGTGAGTCTGTCACTAAGTCTCTGTCAGTGAGTCTCTGTCACTAAAGTGAGTCTGTCACTAAAGTGAGTCTCTGTCACTAAAGTGAGTCTCTGTCACTCTGTCACTAAAGTGAGTCTCTGTCACTAAAGTGAGTCTCTGTGAGTCTCTGTCACTAAAGTGAGTCTCTGTCACTAAAGTGAGTCTCTGTCACTAAAGTGAGTCTCTGTGAGTCTGTCACTAAAGTGAGTCTCTGTCACTAAAGTGAGTCTCTGTCTCTGTCCCTAAAGTGAGTCTCTGTAAGAGTCTCTGTCACTAAAGTGAGTCTCTGTCTGTCACTAAAGTGAGTCTCTGTCACTAAAGTGAGTCTCTCTGTGAGTCTCTGTCACTAAAGTGAGTGAGACTGTCACTAAAGTGAGTCTCTGTCACTAAAGTGAGTCTCTGTCACTAAAGTGAGTCTCTGTCACTAAAGTGAGTCTCTGTCACTAAAGTGAGTCTCTGTCACTAAAGTGAGTCTCTGTGTCACTGTCACTAAAGTGAGTCTCTGTCACTAAAGTGAGTCTCTGTCACTAAAGTGAGTCTCTCTGAGTCTCTATCACTAAAGTGAGTCTCTGTCTCTGTCACTAAAGTGAGACTGTCACTAAAGTGAGTCTCTGTCACTAAAGTGAGTCTCTGTCACTAAAGTGAGTCTCTGTCACTAAAGTGAGACTGTCACTAAAGTGAGACTCTGTCACTGTGAGTCTCTGTGAGTGAGTCTCTATCACTAAAGTGAGTCTCTGTGAGTCTCTGTCACTAAAGTGAGTGAGTCTCTGTCACTAAAGTGAGTCTCTGTGAGTCTGTCACTAAAGTGAGTCTCTGTGAGTCTCTGTCACTAAAGTGAGTCTCTGTCACTAAAGTGAGTCTCTGTCAGTCTCTAAAGTCTGTCTGTCACTAAAGTGAGTCTCTGTCACTAAAGTGAGACTCTGTCACTAAAGTGAGTCTGTCACTAAAGTGAGTCTCTGTCTGTCACTAAAGTGAGTCTCTGTCACTAAAGTGAGTCTCTGTCACTCTGTCACTAAAGTGAGTCTCTGTCACTAAAGTGAGTGAGTCTCTGTAAGTGAGTCTGTCACTAAAGTGTGAGTCTCTGTCACTAAAGTGAGTCTCTGTCACTAAAGTGAGACTCTGTCACTAAAGTGAGTCTCTAAATGAGTCTCTGTCACTAAAGTGAGACTCTGTCACTAAAGTGAGTCTCTGTCACTAAAGTGAGTCTCTGTGAGTCTCTGAGTCTCTGTGTCACTAAAGTGAGTCTGTCACTAAAGTGAGTCTCTGTGAGTCTCTGTCACTAAAGTGAGTCTGTCACTAAAGTGAGTCTCTGTCACAGTGAAAGTGAGTCTCTGTCACTAAAGTGAGTCTCTGTCACTAAAGTGAGTCTCTGTCACTAAAGTGAGTCTCTGTCACTAAAGTGAGTCTCTGTCACTAAAGTGAGTCTCTGTCACTAAAGTGAGTCTCTGTCACTAAAGTGAGTCTCTGTCACTAAAGTGAGTCTCTGTCACTAACTAAAGTGAGTCTCTGTCACTAAAGTGAGTCTCTGTCACTAAAGTGAGTCTCTGTCACTAAAGTGAGTCTGTGTCACTAAAGTGAGTCTCTCACTAAAGTGAGTCTCTGTCTCTGTCACTAAAGTGAGTCTCTGTCACTAAAGTGAGTCTCTGTCACTAAAGTGAGTCACTAAAGTGAGTCTCTGTCACTAAAGTGAGTCTCTGTCACTAAAGTGAGTCTCTGTGTGAGTCTCTGTCACTAAAGTGAGTCTCTGTCACTAAAGTGAGTCTCTGTCACTAAGTGAGTCTCTGTCACTAAAGTGAGTCTCTGTCACTAAAGTGAGTCTCTGTCACTAAAGTGAGTCTCTGTCACTAAAGTGAGTCTCTGTCACTAAAGTGAGTCTCTGTGTCACTAAAGTGAGTCTCTGTCACTAAAGTGAGTCTCTGTCACTAAAGTGAGTCTCTGTCACTAAAGTGAGTCTCTGTCACTAAAGTGAGTCTCTGTGAGTCTCTGTCACTAAAGTGAGTCTCTGTCACTAAAGTGAGTCTCTCACTAAAGTGAGTCTCTGTCACTAAAGTGAGTCTCTGTCACTAAAGTGAGTCTCTGTCACTAAAGTGAGTCTCTGTCACTAAGTCTCTGTGAGTCTGTCACTAAAGTGAGTCTCTGTCACTAAAGTGAGTCTCTGTCACTAAAGTGAGACTCTGTCACTAAAGTGAGTCTCTGTCACTAAAGTGAGTCTCTGTCACTAAAGTGAGTCTCTGTCACTAAAGTCTCTGAGTCTCTGTCACTAAAGTGAGTCTCTGTCACTAAAGTGAGACTCTGTCACTAAAGTGAGTCTCTGTCACTAAAGTGTGAGTCTCTGTCACTAAAGTGAGTCTCTGTCACTAAAGTGAGTCTCTGTCACTAAAGTGAGTCTCTGTCACTAAAGTGAGTCTCTGTGTCACTCTGTCACTAAAGTGAGTCTCTGTCACTGTGAGTCTCTGTCAGTCTCTGTCAGAAAGTGTCTGTCACTAAAGTGAGTCTCTGTCTAAACTAAAGTGAGTCTCTGTCACTAAAGTGAGTCTCTGTCACTAAAGTGAGTCTCTGTCACTAAAGTGAGTCTCTGTCACTAAAGAGTCTGTCACTAAAGTGAGTCTCTGTCACTAAAGTGAGTCTCTGTCTAAAGTGAGTCTCTGTCACTAAAGTGAGTCTCTGTCACTAAAGTGAGTCTCTGTCAAGTGAGTCTCTGTCACTAAAGTGAGTGAGTCTGTCACTAAAGTGAGTCTCTGTCACTAAAGTGAGTCTCTGTGAGTCTCTGTCACTAAAGTGAGTCTCTGTCACTAAAGTGAGTCTCTGTCACTAAAGTGAGTCTCTGTGAGTCTCTGTCACTAAAGTGAGTCTCACTAAAAGTGAGTCTAAAGTGAGTCTCTGTCACTAAAGTGAGTCTCTGTCACTAAAGTGAGTCTCTGTCACTAAAGTGAGTCTGTCACTAAAGTGTCTCTGTCACTAAAGTGAGTCTCTGTCACTAAAGTGAGTCTCTGTCACTAAAGTGAGTCTCTGTCACTAAAGTGAGTCTCTGTCAGTCACTAAAGTGAGTCTGTCTGTCACTAAAAGTGAGACTCTCTAAAGTGAGTCTCTAAAGTGAGTCTCTGTCACTAAAGTGAGTCTCTGTCACTAAAGTGAGTCTCTACTAAGTGAGAGTCTCTGTCACTAAAGTGAGTCTCTGTCACTAAAGTGAGTCTCTGTCACTAAAGTGAGTCTCTGTCACTAAAGTGAGTGAGTCTCTGTCACTAAAGTGAGTCTCTGTGAGTCTCTGTCACTAAAGTGAGTCTCTGTCACTAAAGTGAGTCTAAAGTGAGTCTCTGTCACTAAAGTGAGTCTCTGTCACTAAAGTGAGTCTCTGTCACTAAAGTGAGTCTCTGTCAGTGAGTCTCTGTCACTAAAGTGAGTCTCTGTCACTAAAGTGAGTCTCTGTCACTAAAGTGAGTCTCTGTCAGTGAGTCTCTGTCACTGTCACTAAAGTGAGTGAGTCTCTGTCACTAAAGTGAGAGTCACTAAAGTGAGTCTCTGTCACTAAAGTGAGTCTGTCACTAAAGTGAGTCTCTGTCACTAAAGTGAGTCTCTAAAGTGAGTCTCTGTCACTAAAGTGAGTCTCTGTCACTAAAGTGAGTCTCTGTGAGTCTCAAAAGTGAGTCTCTGTCACTAAAGTGAGTCTCTGTCACTAAAGTGAGTCTCTGTCACTAAAGTGAGTCTCTGTCACTAAAGTGAGTCTCTGTCACTAAAGTGAGTCTCTGTGTGAGTCTCTGTGACTAAAGTGAGTCTGTCACTAAAGTGAGTCTCTGTCACTAAAGTGAGTCTCTGTCACTAAAGTGAGTCTCTGTGAGTCTCTGTCACTAAAGTGAGTCTGTCACTAAAGTGAGTCACTAAAGTGAGTCTGTCACTAAAGTGAGTCTCTGTCACTAAAGTGAGTCTCTGTCACTAAAGTGAGTCTCTGTCACTAAAGTGAGTCTCTGTCACTAAAGTGAGAGTCTCTGTCAAAAGTGAGTGTCAGTCTCTGTCACTAAAGTGAGTCTCTGTCACTAAAGTGAGTCTCTGTCACTAAAGTGAGTCTCTGTCACTAAAGTGAGTCTCTGTCACTAAAGTGAGAGTCTCTGTCACTAAAGTGAGTCTGTCACTAAAGTGAGTCTCTGTCACTAAAGTGAGTCTCTGTCTCACTAAAGTGAGTCTCTGTGAGTCTCTGTCACTAAAGTGAGTCTGTCACTAAAGTGAGTCTCTGTGAGTCTCTGTCACTAAAGTGAGTCTCTGTCACTAAAGTGAGTCTCTGTCACTAAAGTGAGTCTCTGTCACTAAAGTGAGTCTCTGTGAGTCTCTGTCACTAAAGCGAGTCTGTCACTAAAGTGAGTCTCTGTCACTAAAGTGAGTCTCTAAAGTGAGTCTCTGTCACTAAAGTGAGTCTCTCTCTGTCACTAAAGTGAGTCTCTGTCACTAAAGTGAGTCTCTGTGAGTCTCTGTCACTAAAGTGAGTCTCTGTCACTAAAGTGAGTCTCTGTCACTAAAGTGAGTCTCTGTGAGTCTTTGTCACTAAAGTGAGTCTCTGTCACTAAAGTGAGTCTCTGTGAGTCTCTGTCACTAAAGTGAGTCTCTGTAAGTCTCTGTCACTAAAGTGAGTCTCTGTCACTAAAGTGAGTCTCTGTCACTAAAGTGAGTCTCTGTCACTAAGTCTCTGTCACACTAAAGTGAGACTCTGTCACTAAAGTGAGTCTCTGTCACTAAAGTGAGTCTCTATCACTAAAGTGAGTCTCTGTCACTAAAGAGTCTCTGTGAGTCTCTGTCACTGAAGTGAGTCTCTGTCACTAAAGTGAGTCTCTGTGAGTCTCTGTCACTAAAGTGAGACTGTCACTAAAGTGAAGTCTCTGTCACTAAAGTGAGTCTCTCTCTGAGTCTCTATCACTAAAGTGAGTCTCTGTGAGTCTCTGTCACTAAAGTGAGACTGTCACTAAAGTGAGTCTCTGTCACTAAAGTGAGACTGTCACTAAAGTGAGTCTCTGTCACTAAAGTGAGACTGTCACTAAAGTGAGACTGTCACTAAAGTGAGTCTCTGTGAGTCTCTCTGAGTCTCTATCACACTAAAGTGAGTCTCTGTGAGTCTCTGTCACTAAAGTGAGTCTCTGTCACTAAAGTGAGACTGTGACTAAAGTGAGTCTCTGTGAGTCTCTGTCACTAAAGTGAGTCTCTGTCACTAAAGTGAGTCTCTGTCACTAAAGTGAGTCTCTGCGAGTCTGTCACTAAAGTGAGTCTCTGTCACTAAAGTGAGACTCTGTCACTAAAGTGAGACTCTGTCACTAAAGTGAGTCTCTGTAAGTCTGTCACTAAAGTGAGTCTCTGTCACTAAAGTGAGTCTCTGTAAGTCTGTCACTAAAGTGAGTCTCTGTCACTAAAGTGAGTCTCTGTAAGGCTCTGTCACTAAAAGTGAGTCTCTGTCACTAAAGTGAGTCTCTGTCACTAAAGTGAGACTGTCACTAAAGTGAGTCTCCAGTCTCTGTCACTAAAGTGAGACTCTGTCACTAAAGTGAGTCTCTGTCACTAAAGTGAGTCTCCGTAAGTCTCTGTCACTAAAGTGAGACTGTCACTAAAGTGAGTCTCTGTGAGTCTCTGTCACTAAAGTGAGACTCTGTCACTAGTGAGTCTCTGTGAGTCTCTGTCACTAAAGTGAGTCTGTCACTAAAGTGAGTCTCTGTCACTAAAGTGAGTCTCTGTCACTAAAGTGAGTCTCTGTCACTAAAGTGAGTCTCTGTCACTAAAGTGAGTCTCTGTCACTAAAGTGAGTCTCTGTCACTAAAGTGAGTCTCTGTCACTAAAGTGAGTCTCTGTCACTAAAGTGAGTCTCTGTCACTAAAGTGAGTCTCTGTCACTAAAGTGAGTCTCTGTGAGTCTCTGTCACTAAAGTGAGTCTCTGTCACTAAAGTGAGTCTCTGTGAGTCTAAAGTGTCACTAAAGTGAGTCTCTGTCACTAAAGTCTGAGTCTCTATCACTAAAGTGAGTCTCTGTCACTAAAGTGAGTCTCTGTCACTAAAGTGAGACTCTGTCACTAAAGAGTCTGAGTCTCTGTGAGTCTCTGTCACTAAAGTGAGTCTCTGTCACTAAAGTGAGTCTCTGTCACTGTCACTAAAGTGAGTCTCTGTCACTAAAGTGAGTCTCTGTCACTAAAGTGAGTCTCTGTCTGTCACTAAAGTGAGTCTCTGTCTACTAAAGTGAGTCTCTGTCACACTAAAGTGAGTCTCTGTCACTAAAGTGAGTCTGTCACTGTCTCTGTCACTAAAGTGAGTCTCTGTCACTAAAGTGAGACTCTGTCACTAAAGTGAGTCTCTGTCACTAAAGTGAGACTCTGTGAGTGAGTCTCTAAAGTGAGTCTCTGTCACTAAAGTGAGTCTCTGTCACTAAAGTGAGTCTCTGTCACTAAAGTGAGTCTGAGACTCTGTCACTAAAGTGAGTCTCTGTAAGTCACTAAAGTGAGTCTCTGTCACTAAAGTGAGTCTCTGTAAGTCTGTCACTAAAGTGAGTCTCTGTCACTAAAGTGAGTCTCTGTAAGTGAGTCTCTGTCACTAAAGTGAGACTCTGTCACTAAAGTGAGTCTCTGTCACTAAAGTGAGACTGTCACTAAAGTGAGTCTCCATAAGTCTCTGTCACTAAAGTGAGACTCTGTCACTAAAGTGAGTCTCTGTCACTAAAGTGAGTCTCTGTCAAGTCTCTGTCACTAAAGTGAGACTGTCACTAAAGTGAGTCTCTGTGAGTCTCTGTCACTAAAGTGAGACTCTGTCACTAAAGTGAGTCTCTGTGAGTCTCTGTCACTAAAGTGAGTCTCTGTCACTAAAGTGAGTCTCTGTCACTAAAGTGAGTCTCTGTCACTAAAGTGAGTCTCTGTCACTAAAGTGAGTCTCTGTCACTAAAGTGAGTCTCTGTCACTAAAGTGAGTCTCTGTCACTAAAGTGAGTCTCTGTCACTAAAGTGAGTCTCTGTCACTAAAGTGAGTCTCTGTCACTAAAGTGAGTCTCTGTCACTAAAGTGAGTCTCTGTCACTAAAGTGAGTCTCTGTCACTAAAGTGAGTCTCTGTGAGTCTCTGTCACTAAAGTGAGTCTCTGTCACTAAAGTGAGTCTCTGTGAGTCTCTGTCACTAAAGTGAGTCTCTGTGAGTCTCTCTAAAGTGTCTCTATCACTAAAGTGAGTCTCTGTGAGTCTCTGTCACTAAAGTGAGTCTCTGTCACTAAAGTGAGACTGTGTCACTAAAGTGAGTCTCTGTGAGTCTCTGTCACTAAAGTGAGTCTCTGTCACTAAAGTGAGTCTCTGTCACTAAAGTGAGTCTCTGTCACTAAAGTGAGACTCTGTCACTAAAGTGAGTCTCTGTAAGTCTGTCACTAAAGTGAGTCTCTGTCACTAAAGTGAGTCTCTGTAAGTCTGTCACTAAAGTGAGTCTCTGTCACTAAAGTGAGTCCCTGTAAGTCTCTGTCACTAAAGTGAGACTCTGTCACTAAAGTGAGACTCTGTCACTAAAGTGAGTCTCTGTCACTAAAGTGAGACTGTCACTAAAGTGAGTCTCCATAAGTCTCTGTCACTAAAGTGAGACTCTGTCACTAAAGTGAGTCTCTGTCACTAAAGTGAGTCTCCGTAAGTCTGTCACTAAAGTGAGACTGTCACTAAAGTGAGTCTCTGTGAGTCTCTGTCACTAAAGTGAGACTCTGTCACTAAAGTGAGTCTCTGTCACTAAAGTGAGTCTCTGTCACTAAAGTGAGTCTCTGTCACTAAAGTGAGACTGTCACTAAAGTGAGTCTCTGTCACTAAAGTGAGTCTCTGTCACTAAAGTGAGTCTCTGTGAGTCTCTGTCACTAAAGTGAGTCTCTGTCACTAAAGTGAGTCTCTGTGAGTCTCTGTCACTAAAGTGAGTCTCTGTGAGTCTCTGTCACTAAAGTGAGTCTCTCTCTGTCACTAAAGTGAGTCTCTGTCACTAAAGAGAGTCTGTCACTAAAGTGAGTCTCTGTCACTAAAGTGAGTCTCACTAAAGTGTCACTCTGTCACTAAAGTGAGTCTCTGTCAGTCTGTCACTAAAGTGAGTCTCTGTCACTAAAGTGAGTCTCTGTGAGTCTCTGTCACTAAAGTGAGTCTCTGTCACTAAAGTGAGTCTCTGTAAGTCTGTCACTAAAGTGAGTCTCTGTCACTAAAGTGAGTCTCTGTCACTAAAGTGAGTCTGTCACTAAAGTGAGTCTCTGTAGAGTCTCTGTCACTAAAGTGAGTCTCTGTCACTAAAGTGAGTCTCTGTCACTAAAGTGAGTCTCTGTCACTAAAGTGAGACTCTGTCACTAAAGTGAGTCTCTGTCACTAAAGTGAGTCTCTGTCACTCTGAGTCACTACTAAAGTGAGTCTCTGTCACTAAAGTAGTCTCTGTCACTAAAGTGAGTCTGTCACTAAAGTGAGTCTCTGTCACTAAAGTGAGTCTCTGTCACTCTGTCAGTCTCTGTGAGTCTCTGTCACTAAAGTGAGACTCTGTCTCTGTCAAAAGTGAGTCTCTGTCACTAAAGTGAGACTCTGTCACTAAAGTGAGTGACTAAAGTGAGTCTCTGTCACTAAAGTGAGTCTCTGTGAGTCTCTGTCACTAAAGTGAGTCTCTGTCACTAAAGTGAGTCTCTGTGAGTCTCTGTCACTAAAGTGAGTCTGTCACTAAAGTGAGTCTCTGTCACTAAAGTGAGACTCTGAGTCTCCATAAAGTCTCTGTCACTAAAGTGAGACTCTGTCACTAAAGTGAGTCTCTGTCACTAAAGTGAGACTCTGTCACTAAAGTGAGTCTCTGTCACTAAAGTGAGTCTCTGTAAGTCTGTCACTAAAGTGAGTCTCTGTCACTAAAGTGAGTCTCTGTCAGTCTGTCACTAAAGTGAGTCTCTGTCACTAAAGTGAGTCTCTGTCAGGCTCTGTCACTAAAGTGAGACTCTGTCACTAAAGTGAGTCTCTGTCACTAAAGTGAGACTGTCACTAAAGTGAGTCTCCATAAGTCTCTGTCACTAAAGTGAGACTCTGTCACTAAAGTGAGTCTCTGTCACTAAAGTGAGTCTCCGTAAGTCTCTGTCACTAAAGTGAGACTGTCACTAAAGTGAGTCTCTGTGAGTCTCTGTCACTAAAGTGAGACTCTGTCACTAAAGTGAGTCTCTGTGAGTCTCTGTCACTAAAGTGAGTCTGTCACTAAAGTGAGTCTCTGTCACTAAAGTGAGTCTCTGTCACTAAAGTGAGACTCTGTCACTAAAGTGAGTCTCTGTCACTAAAGTGAGTCTCTGTCACTAAAGTGAGACTCTGTCACTAAAGTGAGTCTCTGTCACTAAAGTGAGACTCTGTCACTAAAGTGAGTCTCTGTCACTAAAGTGAGTCTCTGTCACTAAAGTGAGACTCTGTCACTAAAGTGAGTCTCTGTCACTAAAGTGAGTCTCTGTGAGTCTCTGTCACTAAAGTGAGTCTCTGTCACTAAAGTGAGTCTCTGTGAGTCTCTGTCACTAAAGTGAGTCTCTGTGAGTCTCTCTGAGTCTCTATCACTAAAGTGAGTCTCTGTGAGTCTCTGTCACTAAAGTGAGTCTCTGTCACTAAAGTGAGACTCTGTCACTAAAGTGAGTCTCTGTGAGTCTCTGTCACTAAAGTGAGTCTCTGTCACTAAAGTGAGTCTCTGCAAGTCTGTCACTAAAGTGAGTCTCTGTCACTAAAGTGAGACTCTGTCACTAAAGTGAGTCTCTGTAAGTCTGTCACTAAAGTGAGTCTCTGTCACTAAAGTGAGTCTCTGTAAGTCTGTCACTAAAGTGAGTCTCTGTCACTAAAGTGAGTCCCTGTAAGGCTCTGTCACTAAAGTGAGACTCTGTCACTAAAGTGAGACTCTGTCACTAAAGTGAGTCTCTGTCACTAAAGTGAGACTGTCACTAAAGTGAGTCTCCATAAGTCTCTGTCACTAAAGTGAGACTCTGTCACTAAAGTGAGTCTCTGTCACTAAAGTGAGTCTCCGTAAGTCTCTGTCACTAAAGTGAGACTGTCACTAAAGTGAGTCTCTGTGAGTCTCTGTCACTAAAGTGAGACTCTGTCACTAAAGTGAGTCTCTGTGAGTCTCTGTCACTAAAGTGAGTCTCTGTCACTAAAGTGAGTCTCTGTCACTAAAGTGAGACTGTCACTAAAGTGAGTCTCTGTCACTAAAGTGAGTCTCTGTCACTAAAGTGAGTCTCTGTGAGTCTCTGTCACTAAAGTGAGTCTCTGTCACTAAAGTGAGTCTCTGTGAGTCTCTGTCACTAAAGTGAGTCTCTGTGAGTCTCTCTGAGTCTCTGTCACTAAAGTGAGTCTCTGTGAGTCTCTGTCACTAAAGTGAGTCTCTGTCACTAAAGTGAGACTGTGACTAAAGTGAGTCTCTGTGAGTCTCTGTCACTAAAGTGAGACTGTCACTAAAGTGAGACTCTGTCACTAAAGTGAGTCTCTGTAAGTCTGTCACTAAAGTGAGTCTCTGTCACTAAAGTGAGTCTCTGTAAGTCTGTCACTAAAGTGAGTCTCTGTCACTAAAGTGAGTCTCTGTAAGGCTCTGTCACTAAAGTGAGTCTCTGTCACTAAAGTGAGTCTCTGTCACTAAAGTGAGACTGTCACTAAAGTGAGTCTCCGTAAGTCTCTGTCACTAAAGTGAGACTGTCACTAAAGTGAGTCTCTGTCACTAAAGTGAGTCTCTGTCACTAAAGTGAGACTGTCACTAAAGTGAGTCTCTGTCACTAAAGTGAGTCTCTGTCACTAAAGTGAGACTGTCACTAAAGTGAGTCTCCGTGTCACTAAAGTGAGACTGTCACTAAAGTGAGACTCTGTCACTAAAGTGAGTCTCTGTGAGTCTCTGTCACTAAAGTGAGTCTCTGTCACTAAAGTGAGACTGTCACTAAAGTGAGTCTCTGTCACTAAAGTGAGACTCTGTCACTAAAGTGAGACTCTGTCACTAAAGTGAGACTCTGTCACTAAAGTGAGTCTCTGTCACTAAAGTGAGTCTCTGTGAGTCTCTGTCACTAAAGTGAGTCTCTGTCACTAAAGTGAGTCTCTGTGAGTCTCTGTCACTAAAGTGAGTCTGTCACTAAAGTGAGACTCTGTCACTAAAGTGAGTCTCTGTCACTAAAGTGAGACTCTGTCACTAAAGTGAGACTCTGTCACTAAAGTGAGTCTCTGTGAGTCTCTGTCACTAAAGTGAGTCTCTGTCACTAAAGTGAGTCTCTGTGAGTCTCTGTCACTAAAGTGAGACTGTCACTAAAGTGAGTCTCTGTCACTAAAGTGAGACTCTGTCACTAAAGTGAGTCTCTGTCACTAAAGTGAGTCTCTGTGAGTCTCTGTCACTAAAGTGAGTCTCTGTCACTAAAGTGAGTCTCTGCAAGTCTGTCACTAAAGTGAGTCTCTGTCACTAAAGTGAGACTCTGTCACTAAAGTGAGTCTCTGTAAGTCTGTCACTAAAGTGAGTCTCTGTCACTAAAGTGAGTCTCTGTAAGTCTGTCACTAAAGTGAGTCTCTGTCACTAAAGTGAGTCCCTGTAAGGCTCTGTCACTAAAGTGAGACTCTGTCACTAAAGTGAGACTCTGTCACTAAAGTGAGACTCTGTCACTAAAGTGAGACTCTGTCACTAAAGTGAGACTGTCACTAAAGTGAGTCTCCATAAGTCTCTGTCACTAAAGTGAGACTCTGTCACTAAAGTGAGTCTCTGTCACTAAAGTGAGTCTCCGTAAGTCTCTGTCACTAAAGTGAGACTGTCACTAAAGTGAGTCTCTGTGAGTCTCTGTCACTAAAGTGAGACTCTGTCACTAAAGTGAGTCTCTGTGAGTCTCTGTCACTAAAGTGAGTCTCTGTCACTAAAGTGAGTCTCTGTCACTAAAGTGAGACTGTCACTAAAGTGAGTCTCTGTCACTAAAGTGAGTCTCTATCACTAAAGTGAGTCTCTGTGAGTCTCTGTCACTAAAGTGAGTCTCTGTCACTAAAGTGAGTCTCTGTGAGTCTCTGTCACTAAAGTGAGTCTCTGTGAGTCTCTCTGAGTCTCTATCACTAAAGTGAGTCTCTGTGAGTCTCTGTCACTAAAGTGAGTCTCTGTCACTAAAGTGAGACTCTGTCACTAAAGTGAGTCTCTGTAAGTCTGTCACTAAAGTGAGTCTCTGTCACTAAAGTGAGTCTCTGTAAGTCTGTCACTAAAGTGAGTCTCTGTCACTAAAGTGAGTCTCTGTAAGTCTGTCACTAAAGTGAGTCTCTGTCACTAAAGTGAGTCTCTGTAAGGCTCTGTCACTAAAGTGAGTCTCTGTCACTAAAGTGAGTCTCTGTCACTAAAGTGAGTCTCTGTCACTAAAGTGAGTCTCCGTAAGTCTCTGTCACTAAAGTGAGACTGTCACTAAAGTGAGTCTCTGTCACTAAAGTGAGTCTCTGTCACTAAAGTGAGACTGTCACTAAAGTGAGTCTCTGTCACTAAAGTGAGTCTCTGTCACTAAAGTGAGACTGTCACTAAAGTGAGTCTCCGTAAGTCTCTGTCACTAAAGTGAGACTGTCACTAAAGTGAGACTCTGTCACTAAAGTGAGTCTCTGTGAGTCTCTGTCACTAAAGTGAGTCTCTGTCACTAAAGTGAGACTGTCACTAAAGTGAGTCTCTGTCACTAAAGTGAGACTCTGTCACTAAAGTGAGACTCTGTCACTAAAGTGAGACTCTGTCACTAAAGTGAGTCTCTGTCACTAAAGTGAGACTGTCACTAAAGTGAGTCTCTGTCACTAAAGTGAGACTCTGTCACTAAAGTGAGACTCTGTCACTAAAGTGAGACTCTGTCACTAAAGTGAGTCTCTGTCACTAAAGTGAGTCTCTGTGAGTCTTTGTCACTAAAGTGAGTCTCTGTCACTAAAGTGAGTCTCTGTGAGTCTCTGTCACTAAAGTGAGTCTGTCACTAAAGTGAGACTCTGTCACTAAAGTGAGTCTCTGTCACTAAAGTGAGACTCTGTCACTAAAGTGAGACTCTGTCACTAAAGTGAGTCTCTGTGAGTCTCTGTCACTAAAGTGAGTCTCTGTCACTAAAGTGAGTCTCTGTGAGTCTCTGTCACTAAAGTGAGACTGTCACTAAAGTGAGTCTCTGTCACTAAAGTGAGACTCTGTCACTAAAGTGAGTCTCTGTCACTAAAGTGAGTCTCTGTGAGTCTCTGTCACTAAAGTGAGTCTCTGTCACTAAAGTGAGACTCATGACTGGGAACAAACACACACACTTGCAGAACTCCTTTGCTGCTCCAGAAAAACAAACTGCATCCACTGTTCCCTTAACGCTGGGTTATTTGGGAAGCTGAACAAGGTTATTTTTCCCTCACAACCAAAAACATGCCTCTTTAGTGACATTAGTGAGTCTCTACACCTTGCACTTCAGGAGACTCCAGGTAGGTTGCAGTTCTGGAAAATGGTGGCGCTGGAGACTAAAGGGTTTCTGATGGTTTCACACTTAATTCCTCACTTTAATTCATAATTCTTTTGCAGTTACCGTGTCTTTTCTTCGCCACCTGTTTTTGGCTGACCCATTGAGCATTTCATTGTCTAATGGTCATGCCATAACTGCAATTTCTAGTATTGCATTAGTATTGCATTCTTTTCATGGGCATTTAATAATTTTTGACTTTTCAGTCTGAGTTAAATCTCTTTTTGGCTCATTATATCTGCAAAAGGAAACATGCCTAAAATTTCTGCACACCTGAATATAAGGCGTTTTTAATTTTCAGCCTTCATGAACAATTATATATCACTTATAAATTATTAAATACAAAAATTAATAGTAGTTATTAAGATTAATGGGGTTTGGAATTGGTAAAATGTGCCTAGAAAAATAAATATGATCAGAAAATCAACATGCCTAATAATTCTGCACGCACTGTAAATACTATAATAGTGTATAAATAATACTACAAAACACCATTTATAGAGGGTTAGATTGGTAAAACACCAGTATACTTTACAAATTATTTTAAACTCCTTATAAAAATTAAAAAAATCAAGTGATTTTCCAAATGAAACTAGCATAATTAAACTTTTCTGTACAGATTTGTTTGCTGCTTGAAAAAAATTGATTTTATTGTTTCACAACCCAGTTAAAATCAGTTAGATAAAGTTTAGATAAGAACACTTACATGCTTTGGGATTATTTGCAAGTGGAGCTATCCTGGGTGTTTATGATAATACTGCACATTGAGCTTGCATATTGGCTATCATTGCCTTTTTAAACAAAGTTACCCTTTGGTGACATAATAAACACTGAAACGTAACACTTTCGGTTAATGTAGTGATTCATCGTATCAGTTGATAGGTATAGTGGCACTTATTGGGGCACTCCAGTCACTGTTCCGCCCATCATCAAGGAAATCCTTTGCAGATATTTGGATGTAATAAGTCCTTCCTGCCACCAGTCCACTCAGAAGCATTTTGTTAGACTCATAAGGGCCAAGCTAGAAAACAAAGAATGTTAAAGAATGACATGACCATCATATTCCCCTCCAATGAGGTATAACTATGCAAATATTGCTTTAAATGTTCTGTTTGGTGCTTATTTAGTACTTTACAGCAAGCAATGTGGTTGTTTTTAACACCGTAGAACACCGGAAACTCACAGTTCTAGCTGTCTCAGGTTTTCCCCAGTGGAATTTCACTGTGTATTTAAGGAGAAAGTTGACAGGATCTGGCCAAGTGGGTGGTGGACCCCACTGCACAGACAACTTCCTGCCTGGCATTACCATCACACTCACATTCACCGGGGGATCAGGTTTCACTACAACACAACCAAGGACAAGAATTAAAACACTCAATAGGAAATCATGGCATATGCATCAAAATGTTAAAATGTGAATCAATAATGATTATGTAATATTTAAAAACAACAATACAGACTGTTTGCAAAACAGTGGAATAAATGGAATGGTAGAAGATGCCAATGGAAAGCCTCACCTATCTGCTCAAAAATAAATGGCCATATGTGTGTTGTGCTTCCCAGAGCATTAACAGCTGTGATGTTGATAAGAGTCGGTTCTCTTGCAAAGATCTCCAGTCCCTCTAGTGCACATTGCCTGTCTTGTTCTTCCCACTTCTGGCATTGACGGGCACTTGAGAGTGGTTCTGAAAAGCTCCTAAATTCAAATTGCTTTTTAAATTCATCAAAAAAATATGGTGAATTATACAACAGGTATACTTTAAAGTGCAGCACAATATTCAAAATATAGCAATAATACACAACGTATAAGGGAAGCGTCATTATTTACTCATTAACGCTCATGTTAATCCAAACCCATGAGAAATGATGTCTGATTCGTGAAATTTTGAATTGAATCTTTTTCTTATGAACCAGAAGCTAATCAGAATCATATGTACTATTTAATTATATTTTTATGTTTTTTTACATAATTTTTGAAGCTTTAAACGATAATTCATATAGACAATATATAGCTCTAAAAATAGATTAGAAACGGATTTGCAGAAGTGTAAAGAGTACCTAAAAAACCATACAGCGAAAATTACTCCATTACAAGTCACCAATTCCAATACGACTTGAGTAAAAGTCTTAGGCCAGAACAGACGGGGTTTAGATTAAGCCAGGATTAGGCCTTAGTTAAATTAGGGCATTTAAGTAGCTTTAATAAACGTGCCTTAGAAAAACATAACTGTTACTCAAGACAAAACAATGGAACTAACATATTTTAAGATATCAGTGCAATTTGCTTTCAGTTAAAACAGCTCAAACATGCATTTTAGTCCGGGACTAGGCAGACCTTGTCTGTGAAACCGGGGGATTTATTTTACAATAAATAAAAAAACAGCCTATTAAAACGTCCACAAAACACTCAAGTCTCAGTTAAGCTCCAATTTAAAAAACGGCATAAGTAAACCAATATTCTTCAAATAGGTTTCATCAATATAATGATTAGATCAAATGTTAAGTAAAATAAAATAGTGAAAGCCTATTTGCTTCACTCACATTCGTGTAACTAGCCTTGTTGACAAATTTGGTTTAGTAAGGGCAAAACACAAAATATATAGTATCTTCAATGCCCTGTAGATGGCGATATCACTTCTTTTGTAGCAGAAATAAACTGCTGTTGAAAATGTTAGGTGCCATGCAATATATAACTTGTAATAGAGTGGTGCATGTATAACGTCACTTTGTAGGCCAACCGGCAGTTAGTATCACACTGGTTCCTATGAGAAAATAGGATTTTCCCATAGGCTTTTGGAGAAGAAAAAAAACAAGCTCTGTGATCAACAAAAGTTTATGATACTTACACGTTTTGTCCATCAAGATAATTTTCACAGATGAACACAACTTTTATGAACTTTGAAGCCCAAATGTAGGAGCCAGAACTCTTTCAGTTTTTATCTCAAATAATTTTCCCTGAAAATTTGAGTCAGAATAGCTTATAAGAGCACAATTATAAACATAATGAGGTTGTAAAATCGGACTGAGGTTACTTGTTCGGCATGATGACATTTAATCTCCTCAACAGCCTTTGTAGTCCCATTTAGCCACTTGTTAGCAATCGCCTTTTTCAAGACACGTAACAGCTTCAAAAAAATCATGCGTGGGGCAATACTGATGTATTTTACTATAGGTCATAGAATAAAACGTGAAAGTGTCTTGAGCTTGTGTTCCCCACAAACCTTATTTCATTTAAACAACATCTCATTAAAAAAAAAACATTGACTTTGGGACGATGGAACCGGAAGTGCTAAAATGCTAACTCTCTTCCACATTTTGGCCTACAGAGGTCTGTGGTGGACACTTTCATGTTTTATTTTACAACATAAAATACATTTGTATTACCCCACTCGTGATTTTTTAAAGCTGTTATGTCTTAAAAAAAGTTGTTTGCCTACAAGTGGCTAAATGGGACTACAGAGGCAGTCGGGGAAATGAAACGTCTTACGGGTAACGGTAACTAATGGTGCGTTCCAGACAATGTTTGATGTGGGAATATCATAAATTAAATGTCCACTTCAGACTTCAGTGTGCTCCCATGACACAAGGAGGCTCATCGTATTTTGGGCTCAATTATGGCAAAAACAAAATAAAACTAACATAATCGCTTTGAAAATAGCTGAAGAAAAGCAAAAACGAAGGTGTCATTACATAAACTTAATGTCTAATGTTAAAGTTTGTTTTTACTTTATGCTCATTAAAAGCAGGACTTTTGACATGTCTCGTTGAGGAGTTCAGAAGTCGAATGTCTCACTTTGAGTGGCATTCTAAGCGTTATTTCCAAGAAGGAGGTAAGAAAAATCCTAATTCCCATCTGTCTGGAATGCAGCATAACTGTCGGTTGGCCTACAAAGTGACGTCATACCTGCACCACTCTATTGCATGAGTCTCACGCTAAATGCGAGAGTTGGCAGCAAGCCTACTTGCTCTAGACGTGCTGGTTTTGGCTACAGCCATGTCCCCATCTCATACATGAAACACCTGCGATTCAGAAACTACTAAGTTTGGTTTAGTAAGGGAAAAAATGCACAAGATACAGTTCCTTCAATGGTCTGTAGATGGCGATATCTCTTCTTTTAGCAGAAATAAACTGCTTTCAGAAAAGTTAGGAGCCATGCAAAATGTAATGAGTAATTGTATTACTCATCACAAATGTATTGGAGTAAAGAGTACATATTCAAAAATGTAGTCAAGTAGAGAGTAAAAGTTGCTAATATCTTTGATACTCAAACTAATTATATTTAGGCTACTCAAATCATTTACAGGACTGCAGCTTTGCCATTTGACACCATTTACAATTCAAACCTTTAAAACAATCTGGAACATATGATACCTGTATGTAGTAATATAATGTGTTGGAAGTATTGGGTCTGGAGTCAGTGTCCAAGAACATATGGCTCTTTTAGGGTAACTTGGAGACCAACAATACACATCCGGAGGAGAAGGGGGATCTAAATAGAGCAAACAGAATGAAATTTCAATTTCAGTTTAAGCTCTCTGGGATAGTGAGACATTTTTAAAAGACTACACAGCTTTAAATAAAGGAAAATATGCATAAACCTACATCCCAGGTTTAGAGATACTGTTTGTATCAGGTTTCCATTTTGTTGGTGGCAGGTGTAGATGCCTTGGTCCTTCAAACTAGTGTTCTGTATGGAGAGAACAGGACTTGAGACAAGCACTGAGCTGTTAAATCTCCACTCCACCCCTTTTTCCCCTCCGTCAGTGCACGGTATCTTCACAGATGAACCCACTGCTACAAACACTTCTGTTGAGGGAGGTGAGGAGGAAAAGAGACAGGCTTGGACAGATCCAACACACTGTGTTTGTATGTAGGAGTTTGTGTGTGTGTGTGGAGTTAAAGAGTGTGTTTTTGGAAAAAAAAAAAATCTTACCTCGAACCTCTGGCTGTATGGTTGCTGTGTCTTGGCTAAAAACTCCACTTGTTATGGTCAGCGCTCCAAAAACATATATCAAACACATTTTTTGGTGTTTCATATTTAAAAAAAACGTAAAGGCTGGGCTTTTATAAAAGAAAGTATGTGCTTAGTCACACGCTCGGATTTAGAGGTTCAAGCGTTCTGTTGTGGAGTTTTGTTAATCATTAGTGGATAAATATGTTTGCGAAAGAAGGCAGGCTACTGTTGGGCTGCAGTGTGAAAATTAATACATGGAATTACATAATTGATGTTCATTTGGATCAGGACATTGACTTTTTTACTGTTTAACAATTTTGTTTTAAATGCATATGCAAAATACAAATGTAATATTTGTATGCATGTTGGTTACAAATGTTCTAACCACTGATCATTAAGGGGTTAGGAAATATTAAAATCACATTTTCTTCAAACAGACTATGAACAATGAATGTGTCAACAGGTCATTAGTTCTGTGCTTGCACAACAGAAACAAGACACTTGTGGTTAATAAAATAGATACGATCATTGTGACATCAGTACAGAATCCTAAGCACATGGTCGATGACATCAACACCCAGCCATCCAATCACTGAATTCATACCACCTTTGGAAAGTGTGTTATATAGTGTCTTATAATTCATATAATATATTATCTAGCCCATCAATTATAATTTAAATGGAGAAAAAAACTCACAGTTTACATACTGCAGGATTCAGTGAGTGGTTTTCAGCTACCATGTGGACTGTGATATAATGAGGTCAGAATCCTTCTGTAAACAGCACAATGTGCTTGTTTATCGAGTGTGTGGGACTGTTCTCATTCTTCCATGTATTTTCACAATCCTGAGTGAAGACTTAATTCACATGAGCCTTGAAAATGCAACAACTTTAAATGAAAACATGTTTTGCATTTGAGCTCTTTGGCTGAGACTGAGATTAGTATCAATGAGAACCAAGGACCCAAGTACATTGACAGATGTTATTAGGGCCATCCTTTAATGTTTGAAGGATTCATTAGGTGAGCAGAATAGAGTTGTTTCACAGCTTTACCACTTTCTGATGTGTTTTAATATCCTTTATCATTTCCTTATGCATTTTGTTGACTAAATGGTGGAAATTAGTTTTTGACAAATTATAAAGTCTAGTTCCCGCTGTTCGAACAGACAAAAAACTTCCAAACAAATTGTATTGATCAGATGTTCAACTTTCATAACTCAAGAGATGAGTTCTCAGATATGTTTCATTAAATGGGCTAATCATCTTTTATGAAGCTGTTCCTACCTAAAAACTGCTTAGGTGAAATAAACAGATAAATACTGATGATGACAAAAAAAAAAAAAAAAAAAAAAAAAAAAGGTAGGCCAATGATAGCCTGCAGGGCTTTAAAATGAATGATAGCATAGAGCAAAATATTTTGTTCTGGGAAGAATTTAATGAGGAGTGTTCTGAGATCAGACATCATGATCAGTGGAAACCGTGGAATGTCTTTTAAAAGGCTTTATGTATGTTAGGGTTCTGGCTGTGTCTTTCTTTCTGTCCGAAGCCGAGATGAGGTAAGAAGTATCGATTGCCATCAAACAAACAAACATTTCATTTTGATTATTATTGTTGTAAAGGATAAGATGTTATCTATAAGCCTAATGACATTACAACAGAACTTTTAAATGATTAAAAACAGAAGCTTTTGGCTCTTCTGAGAAGCGTTTGCTTCAATGACAGCAGCGCTCAAGCTGCATGAACTCCAGAAGTCTGTGTAAAACCTGATGATCATGTTCTCCAACATGACGTGAGTATGGTTTAAATTACATTTTAAATCCCAGATTTTCAAAGTCGACTGAGACCTTTGAACCTCACTGTACATTTGAAAAAAGACAGAAAGAACGAACAAACAAACAAACAAATTGGTGTTATTAGGCACCATCTAGTGGTTATTGGTCGTTATTGCATTTAATGATAACTTTTTCAGTAGCCCTCCCGACATTAAGGTAGTCCACACGATGTGAGAAATTCTCCTGAAGGTATAGGCTACAGACAGTAAAAGCTTTGTCTGAGGAACACTCTGAAATGTAAAGCATTATTTACTCATGATATTAAATCAACTTCTCAAATATAATTTGCGGCCTGTTATGTGACACCAAAGTCCCTTGTCTGTGGGTTGACGTCAATGCTATTCCAGTGGCGCCATTTTTAATTAAACATTGACCAGTGATGAAAATTTGTGAGTAACTTCAGAGAGGGAAAGACCTTTAGTAAATTAATTAAATTTCAATTTGCTCCTCAGAATCTTCACACAAAGCTACCGTGTGTTTTCAGAAGACTATTTTTTTTAATATTTTGGTCTTTTTTGAGCTTGACATTTAGTTATCTTCTTTAATTATACTGAAATCTGCCTGAGGACATTCTGCCTAAGACCTTCCTTTGTGTTCCACAGAAGAAAGACAATACTGGAATGGAACGACATGGAGACGGCCAGACGGGGTAATTATAATTTCGCTGGGAACCCTCCTTTATGTTGTTGCTGGATTTACAGGAGTTTTTTAGTTTTACAAAGCTCAGTGGCTATAGGCTACAACTTGTATCACTGTGTCAAAAAAGGGTGGGAATCTCATTTCATTGACACTGATTAGATATCATTTACATTTACGCAGATGCTTTTATCCAAAGCGACTTATATTGCATTCAAGGTACACATTTTTACATTTTGTCAGTTGTTGCTTTCCCTGGGAATCGAACCCATGACCTTGGCGTTGCTAGCGCCACGCTCTTATTGTTTGAACTACAGGAAAGCTAATCCGATATATCAGATCAAGTGTTTTCTAAAATACAGTAGAGAGAAGTTTATAGATCTCCAGAGTGTATTTGAGGAGCATTACAGAGTCTGCCCGTAATAATAATAATGTAAATTTACAGTTAATCTTAATAATTATGTGGAGAAATAGAAAATAGGCCCAATTAGTCATCAGTTGGCAGTCAACTGTTTGGTTACCAACATTCTTTCAAATATCTTCTTTTGTGTTCAGCCGACGAAAGAAACTACAGGTTTGGAATAACACGAGGGTGAGTACATTTTGTTTTAATATCATTAAAAATGATCATTTAATATCATTCAAATGTATTTTATTATCATTTTTGGTGAGCTATCCCTTTAATAGCCTACTAAAGAAGACATCTCAGCGTGTGCAAAAGTTTTTCCCTTTCTTAAGTAGTTCTTCAGCATGGGAAAAAGTAAACAGAGGCTATTATTATTACCATGGGAAAAAAAATTATAAAGTATGATTTGAAGTAATATTTTATTCCAGTTCAAATTAGATGCCACGTTTGTGTGCATGTTCAAATGTTTAATTTATGTTAAGTTTTCTTCTGTGAAAGTATAATAATTTCTATAACAATTGCATGTGCCCCTATGATTTAATCCCACGGTGTTTAAAAAAAGTAGTATTGTGCTACAAAGTTAAAGTCAGCATGAAATTAAAATGTACTCTATTTTCTAAATCCATGTTATTCTCTTATTGTTTTTTATATTATTTTGTGAATAATTAATCTGTGCATTTAAAAAAAAAATGATTTGACCTGTAATGTTTAATCAAAAATGTCATAACTGGACCTTCCCGTGAAAAAGTCTCTCTGCGACATACGCTAGACTTCTTTCAAAGCTTTTTCAGTTTCAAGCTCAAGCCAGTCAGATACCTTAATATGTCTTGATACAAAACATAGATAATATTTTGAGATATGATAATTGGTATAAGCAGAATAATTAACTTTATTCTATTTTTACTGTTTGTGCTGCCCTCTGGTGGTTAGTTTAGGAATTATGCAATGGATCTGACATTGATTTTTTTAACTAGCCTATATACCTTTTATATGCCCTATGTTTGTAAATTTGGAATTTTTATTAAGGTACCATCACAACAGTTACTTTAGTGTTTATGTAATGTTCGATAACTTTTCTACTCATAAATGTACAAAATACAAGCTGTTCATTTATATATAGCCAAAATCCATGTACAAGTCAAAGTGAATATGATATATTAGCACCCTTACAAAAATAGTTGCTACACTTACTTTTTTTACATTACATTTGGCAGACGCTTTTATCCAAAGCGACTTACATTGCATTCAAGGTAAACATTTTTACATTTTTGTCAGGGCTGAATTACAGAAAGATTCAGGAAGTATTTTCACTGTTTAAGAATTTAACTTATCTTGAGTTAACGACAACACAAACAAGGGCAATAACGGCTCAGTAGATCAAGCATTACTCTGCAAGTCTTTGTGGAAATGTATTCAAAGTACACTTCCTTTTTTTTTTTTTTTTTTTTTTTTTACAATCAATTAACAAGAGTTTGTATAGTTATATGTAGTAAAATATATGTAATTTCTTCTTAAGCTTCCACGGTTTTAAATTAATAGAAAATATCAGGAATGGCTAGATTTTTTAAATTTGTTATAATCATAACCATTTTAAAATGGTGTGGAATGATAGAAGAAATTTGGAATGTATAAATATAATCTTAAAAAATAAGTATTTACACTGATTGTAAAATGATTAAAGATCAATCCATCTTAATTTAAAATCTGATTTAACGGACACTGTGTACTGTTATCTGGTCTGCAGAAACCACACAACCGCGACTTGAATAATGTGTCAGTAGTTTCTTCCATGCTGGGCTGCAGTTCAGTACCTCCTGATTGCCTACAGCACAGAATTTAAAATATATATTAGTATCTTCAAATAGTAAATATAGAAAATTATATTCTTTTGTATAAAACATTGTGATTCAGGACACTGGGATATGTATTTAGTAATTTGTTAAGAATATATCATTTAAAATAATTCCTAGGTGAATGCAATGTAGGGCTTACCCAAAATGCATAGCCCATCCTGTGCTCTTGTGATGCCAACATTAATTTGGTTTTCATCACCCACAAAGCCAATGTGTTTGGAGAGCCATTCCCTTGAAGGCATATATTCAATCTCATCGCTGGGGCAGGAGCGAACCGTCGACAGAATCACATACCGCCACTCACTACCTGCAGTCATATCATTATAACGCAGCGAATTTAGAGAGGGGGGGAACATTAACACTTTACAGTAAAGTTTCATTAGTTAAATACTTAACATTAACTAAGACTCAACTATACCTCTACAACATTTATTAATCTCAGTTAATGTTAATTTCATCAATTACTAATACGTTATTAAAATCAAAAGTTGTATAACGCACTGTGAACTAACTTGAACAAACAATGAACGACTTAAATAACATTAACAAAGATGAATAAATACTGTAACAAATGTATATTTATTTAACTAATGTTAACAAATGAGACCCTATTGTAAAGTGACACAATCCCAAACATGATAATTCAAAACTATTCAACAGCATTAACCTAACATGTATCATTATTATCAAGTAAAGGAAACAAAAAATACAGTCACCTTGGCTCTTTGTAATAGTGGTGACAGTGATTCTCTTCAGTTGGGTGTCATTGGACAGTCTTTCTCTGATCTGCGCTACCTGTGCGTTATATGGTGACAGAATGGCAATGTCCTCCTGCTTCACACGGCCCACTGATACCAGCTGACTACAAATCTCAACCTGTGTAAAAACACATCTAGGCTTGATTTGTGTAGGTGCAAGCTCATTAGAACCATAACTTTGCATTAATGCGTTATTTGGGTGATAATGTATAGACTGAGACTGAGTTAAGTCCTCAGAATGTGATCAGTGGATTAAATTACTGGGTAACAGGAGAAGCAATACAGGCTTAAATCTATTTTTTTATAATATAACATTAGGGATTATATGGTATGTAGAACAGGAAGGGTACTTTTTTCAATAAAAGTGCCATATTTTGGTAAATTAAAAATTGTATGTATAAGGTGAGTTCAGTATTAAAAACATGCAGTGGATTCTTTGTAGAGTTTATGCATAATTGGGTGTAAATTAAGTCTTTTTTTGTTTGTGTGCATGTTATCTTTTACTTACAGCTTTCTTAACTTCTGCAAGGTTGGCTTTTGAGTTCTCATTTCCCCGTGCAGTTGAAACAACCAAACTAATCTCTTTTCCACGTATATCTCCAAACAGAATGTGTTTTCTTTGTCTTGCTGTCTCGGTCTGAGCATGTAGCATGCTGATTCGTTCAGGCACGACAGTTTTCAGAATCCCAAGGTAGTATGCTTCTGAGGGAAATTTGCAGATTTCTTCATGCTAAAGAAAGAGTAATAAATGTAATAAACAGTAATAAATGTGCGTAAGCGTATATAGTGTGTGAAGCACAAATGTGTACCATTCTGTACTGGGTGTCAAGCATTAATGATCTATCCATGTAACGTTCAAACAGAGAGTGTGTCATGCCCAGTCTTCGCACATGCTCATTCTTCACGATCGGACGCAACTGCTTGTGATCGCCCAACAGCACAACCTGCAAGATGAGGATATGAGACAAAGGTTGTGAATGAAAATGTTTGTACGTCCAGAGTAATGTAGCAAGAAGTAGGTCTCTTATTTAGTTTTGCTTAGGCTAGTTAATCGTTCATGGTTGAAAATGTTATAGGTTGTTGCATGGAGAAAACAGACTTTTTTTGTCACTATTTGCTGTCACATTTTATGCATTTTGGTTATTATATTATTAAAAATACTCTTACAATATAATGCGTTTTTTCCTTGAATTTCAATTTATTTTGTCTTTAAATGCTTAGGGTCAAAGACAAGACTTCACCATTTTAGTGTCTGCATAAAATTACATTTACTAAAGTGAATTTATATACATAAAAATATGGGTGAAATAATGTTCCAAAGGGTAAAATTGTCATTCAGCATAATGCTCTGAACTTTGATTCTTTGATTCTTTAAATAAACATAAAATTCCAAGTTAAATATTTGTTTTCTTGGCAGTGTTGGCTGCGCTATATTAAAAGGACTGTGTATTCACCACTTTTTTGTGAAATAACCTGGGGACTTTTGTTCCGAATATGCAGTTTGTTAGAGGTCATTCAGTGTAAAAGAACAAGACATTCTAAATTCATATAAAAACGACAGTCATTCAATAGTCTGTGACAATCATCAAATGGCACACTGAAGGCTATGTGGTGCTGCAGCAAAGTGAGTTTATTGCTCTTAAATATTTGATACTTTCACATTTTCATGGTGTGGTAACGTAAGTTACAAAAATGTCATTCAGTGAAATGCCAAAAACACTTATTGTTAGATTATTTGAAAAATATGTTGTGAATAATTGTGATTAACTTCACTGCTCAAGCTCACTGTTGGTATATGTGGTCAGTTTATAGCCTGCAATATAAGCTGAAGTAGAAGTGTTGCCATTCAAAGTAATGTTTTTGTCATTCAGTGTAATGCAAATCCTGAAAATTACACTGAATGACAGTATCACTGTATACAGTACATAACAATTTTAGCATCTTATTTACATTACAGATAAATTAGCATAAATGTTTAGCACTTAATAAATGTTACTATTTTAATGCGTTTTTGTATTGTTTAATTAGTATTATTGATTTATTTTAGATGGCCATGAACGGAGAAAGTTGCTAGGCACTGTAAAAAGCTGAAAAGTAAATGCAAGACACAATTTAGCACTCTTAAGGCCCATTCACATCAAGAACGATAACTATAAAGGTAATCATAATGATTACTATATTAGCATCCGACGAACAATAATGCTGTTTATTCCAAGCATGTGCTGCAGGTTAGTCATCTGCTGCTGAAAATACTGGAGCTGTCTAAAGGAGGATGGATTCTGATTGGCTGTCAATGTTTTTATCATATATTAGCTGGGGGGGTGGGGGGAATCGCTCTGTTAGTGATTCCAGCAATATTGTTTCTCTGCCAGTGTGCTGTTATCATTATGTCAGTTATGTGCTATTCTTTTATATTTAGAACAGTTTTTAGAACTATATCATTATCGTTATACTTATCGTACTTGGTGTGAATGGGCCTTTGGCAAGGAAACGAGAATGGTATTGAGGATTGCAACTTTTAATATCTTACCAATATTTCTGAACAGAGAGTCCCCCTCACTTTTCACAAGTTCAAGAGAGGCCATTGAGGGGATTGTCCACCCCAAATACCCATCCCGAAAGCTTCATTTATGTTGGCAAACAGAAATTATTCAAAATTATAGCTGCAAGCAGAAATTTTTGTGGCAGAAAGTGGCAAGCTTAGCAAGCATAGCAGGGAGCATCAGAACAGTAGAATAAAATGCTTATTATTTTTTCAACATCTGCTCCTGCCATCATTTACTCAGGAATATTATTAAAACTAATTTAATGATACAGACTAATACTAAGAAACATTGCAATTATGGAAACAATGACAATATTCTCTCCTTTTTGGCAAAACATCATTCAGAGTAATAAACCATGGTCATTCAGCATAACAGATATATTTATGTAAAAATGAAACTATATACTTATTCTGACCTGTACTTATTAAAATATATTTAAAAAATATGTTATTATACTAAATTTGTATTATATTTGAAATAATTTAAACTTCTTTGCGAAAACCTCTTGCTGACAAATGAGTGAAAACCTAGTGTTTAAAGGATGGTGGCAAAGTATAAAGATTTAAAAATGACAATTAATTAGTCTTGTCATCAAATGATTCCCATTTTAAATATGCCTAACAAGATTTTTGGTATACTGTATAAACTAATGTTACACTGAATGACATTTTAGTGGGTGTCTTCTGTAAAAATATATGATTATCATTCATTTCTTGCTTAGAAAAATATCAAATTAAACAGGACACATTCTAATGTGCAGGAAAAAAACAAAATGAAAGCTGCTTTACATTTCATTTAGAGTATTCTGCTTCTACATTTCTTTCTGCTGTATTGATTTCAATGGTGAGTTAGTAATGAGTTCTTTGTGTCTAGCTTCCTGTTAATTATTTGTTTAGTGTTCTATAAAGAGCGTGTCTTAAGTTTAGCTTTCTTCCAAAACCTAGTATTAGTGTTTTAATTATATAGGCTTGTACAGGCTCTTGGTTATTTGGAAGTCTAGGTTATGTGTTAGTGTTTTACAGCAAGTTTTGCTTAACATTTCTGTACAATTTATTTCCATTTTATATTGTTTTGACAGAATTGTTTGTTATAGATGGGTCAAGAGTCACTCTGACCTTCTCCGGTTTGAAGCTGACCAATGGGACAAGCGTCTGGGGTTCTGTTGCCATGGCACACTCATCGATGAGGATCTGTCGTGCACTGAGTGTCTTGGTGAGGTTGGGGGATGCGGCAGCCGTGCAGGTGCATAGAATAATATCATGCCTTTCCAATTCATACAAACGTGCAGAATTTAGCAGCTTCTTATATCTGAGGATACACACAATGTAGTGTCATGCAGACATGCATTTAAACATGATCGCACACTTGTAGACACACTCTTAGATGCAGAGATGTGTTTTAGGTAGATTTAGATGATGATGGCAATGGAAATTACGCCACGGGTATTTATTGTTTATGACAATTTAGCATTTTCAAATGTAAGCAAACAGCATAAATACAACAGAAACATCTACGTACTCTTCTACGTCCTCATCTGTCAGTGAAGGTTGGTTACAGGCAATTCTTTTATCAAAGTCCTTTATTGCTTGAGAATGAGGGTTGTGAGAATTGTCTCGAATTCTATGATGAAGTGTTATGCTCCTAGACACAGGAATGTTAAGAGTATTGTAAAGATAAAATGATCTGTGATTGTCTGTTCTTTTTTGCAATAAAGTGACAAGATGTTAAGGCAATTTTTGGTTCATTGGTAGTACCTGAGCTCAGATTTAGACTGGTCTTGGCGCAGTGATTTCTGTGAAAACTGGAGGATGCTGCCAGGGTAGGGATACTCCTGCATCTCCATCTGTCTGCCGTACACACGTAATAGCTTCAGCTGCTCTCCAAACTTGAGCAGGTATTCTGTACACACAACACAAGCTCATAAATACATATATTTCTTCTTCACACAAATACTAGTTCCCAAGAACACAAAAATCAATGTACCTGCAACTACATCCACAGACTTGTTTGAGGGTCCACAGTAAAGAATGACCTCTCTTTTCTCTTTGTCTTTCAGCTCCTTCAGCTTCCAAGGATTCTTAGAGTTCAGCTTTGAGAACCAGTACACTATATACGCTCCTACAACTGTTTTCCCTGTTCCTATAAAGGACAAAACATACAAAAGTATCTTTTCAGTTCCATTAAGAAACATTGAGGAAAAAAGGTAAAATCCCTGTGATTGTGATAAACTTGATTTAATGCCAATTAACACTGCACCGGCAAATGCCGATCAACACAGACAATCACCAAATGACATGTAACTTCTCAGACATTCCATGACCTGGAAAATTGTGATTGAACGTTCAATCTGCAAAAAAAAAAAAGTGCTGACTAACACCAGCATACAGGGCTAACACACTCATCCGTCAAAACCCGACAAGCGTGTCTGTTGCCGTCGGTCAGCATCTGACTGTGCAGTGTAAATTAGCCTTTAAGGCTAAACTAAAAACTGTATATGCTCAGAATGTGTAACCTGGAGGCCCTTGAATGAGGGTGAATTTGCCATTTATAGCTCGTTCCAAAGCTTTAAACTGGCTTTCATTCAGTTCAGGCAGACCTGCTGGTGGTTCCTCTCTCATAAGGACATATAGGTATACAGCTGGTTCGAGCCTGTGAATTGATACAGCCAAACATACCTTAAAAACCAATGAACTAAAGTACACATCATTAAACTCTATTGTAAGTATATAATTTTAGTCTCACATAATGACTTGTTAAATGGTGATTAAATAAAGAATGAAAAAGTAATCAGAAAATTAAACAAGACACTAAGATAATACCCTAGGTATATTGTAAATAAATGAAAAATAAAAATAAAAAAGCAAATATCAAATTTAAACATTTCTAATAGAATCAAAATGAAAACAAATATGCTCTGCTACAGATTTCTTTTAATTTTGAGTTGTTTCAATTGACAATAACTTTTTTGAATGTTTTTAATACAGTTTTACTTTTATAATACCTTATTTTTGCAAATATATACATCACCATTTTGACTGCATAGTTTCTCAATTTTGTGTAATAAAAAAACAAACATTATAATATTATTAATTTATAGCATACTTTCTTTCCCAATCCGGTGTCTTAGTGCAATGTTCTTAACAAGATCATTAGCTCCTGCTAAATTATTCACTGCGCCTTCCTTCCGTCTGGATAAATCAAGCAGGAAAAATCACACATCATTGCAAGTGGTTGTCATGACTTTGCTTCTATACGAACCAATATATTTTTATGGTTACATTACAATGTAATGAGACTGGTGTAATGCAGTATCTTGTAATAATAATGGTATTAGTAGTAGTGTATTGAAAAATAATAGGGTTGTGATGTAATGTGTAATGAGTGTATTGTTTATGCTTACATGTCTGGAATGAGTTTCGGGATCATCTCCACTGTGAATGTGGCATCCCGCTTGAATTTGGGGATGTTCATGGATGCATATTTTATGCTAAAGTGAATCATTTTGGACTTATTCACACTGTTCTCTGGAGGATCTAAACACTGCGTTGTCACACCATGGGCCACCCAAGTAAAGTATTCTGGATCCAGCTCTGACTGATCTGCTTGGATCTGCTTTGAAACTCTCTTTCGGATACAGAGAAAACACTTGGCCAGGTCAAATTCAATTGCCCATTTTTTGACATATTCTACAGGCAGTGAGAAAGTTCCAGAGAGTGTGGAATTATCAGGAGATGTCATCCAAGTTATTTTCACTTCCTCTATCACAACACAATCACTGTCATCCACAGCAGTCGCAGCAGACTCCATTTCACAGAGGGGCTTCCATATGTGCACATACTCCTCTACATCCTTATAGTAACCTTTGGATGGGCGGTTTGCAAGTTTGGAAAAGCACTTTATAGGATTGTCAGTGTGTTCCACACAGATCTCAAAGCTTGAACTCACACTCAGTAACTGTACAGTTGGTGCCCAGTAGCCCCTGTCCCTTTCTGAGGTCAGCTGGACCTGAACAGTGTCTCCAACTTTCAGATAGAGTGTGAAATCTGTGTAATGATCATCTTCTGACATAAAAGTGTTATCAGGATCCAATCGAGATGTATGCTGCACTTCATTGGTCTCACTGTGAGCTCTCACATCTGCTTCCATTATGAGGGACTTCGCCTTTTCCCATTGTTCATCTCTCACTGCCTCAACAATGGCGTGCCAGGTGCTTTGCTGTATCTCTGAACAGAATCTCAAGTTCTGCAGTGGGCTTTGGGTCATGCTCAGGGAATATATCCGTTTTTTCCAAGTCAGTGTCACTTGTTTTTTGTTAAATACTGGTTGATCCTCAAGCTGTAAATTTCTGTACTTAACAGGAAGCCTGTCTGGGAAAGTTCCTTTATCAAACGGAAATGATAATTTGAAACTTTCGCTGTCACGTTGAACAACGGTGACAAAAGCCACTTTGTATGTGCTTTGTGTTTGTAGATTGACAGCCAGGCGAAGTGACTCCGCTTTACTCTCATACTCCTGTGCCCTCTTTTCTCCTCTTTTACACTTGTCACATAACAAATCAATGTCTGTCTGTGAATACTCAACAGGTCGATCGCTGAGAACTGCATGCATGAGCCTCTGAAGAACCACATCTATGTACCGTCGAATGGGTGAGGATGCATGTGTGTATGAGTCCAGATTCAATGAATAGTGCCCAAGTAAAGCTTCTTTGCATGAGAGAGAACGAATGAAGAAAGCTTTTTTCATACTGGCCTTTAACTGAACAACTGCAGGAATCAACTGTGGATGAATGTCATCTGTAGAAATTAGGTCAGCCATTTTGTAAAAGTCACATGTCAAAGCTGCTGATTCAATCTTTTCCCAGACAGATGTCAGAATGATGAAACTGCCATTGTTCTGCTCATTGTTTGAATCCAGATTATTCTCCAGTGCTTGTAGGGACTCACATTGCTCTTTGTCTTTCTTCAGTCTCCTCACCAGTTCAGGCGAAGCTGTCACTGGACAGCTAAAGGGGTTTGGACAGTTAAAGGTTTCTTGTTCAATCAACTGATCAATAGCTCTTTTAAACATCAACTTCAGCTCCACCATCATTAACCTGCACTTGCTGTCTTCTGGTGATCCAGGATCAGCAGGATTGGAACAGTCCACTTGTCCAGAGAGTCTTTGTTTCCTGTGATTAAGTGCAAAACGACAAGCCACAAGGATGCAGCCTTCTAGAGAATCAAACTTAATTGCATTTTCATCTGGCTGGTTAATGATGCTGTCAGTCTCACTGTAGGACAGTGCCCTGTTTGACTTTATACTGGAAAGCACCAACTTTTGCTCTACTAGTTTACCTGTTGTCTTTTCCACTTTCAGAATGAAAGAGATTGCACGACGATTTTTGCCTGGAATCAGACTCCACATGTCTGATTGTGCACCCAAGTTCTGAATATTGTCCCTAGACACATAGCTAAAGTAATCTGCTTTGTGAACTCCAATTTCAAAATGATATTCAGAGTCACTGACAGAGATGGCATCTCGTAAGTGGCTTGATAAAGGGTTGCAGTTAGCATCAGGGTTATCTCTAGACCCTAGAGAATAAACAGTGAAGGTGATTTTGTTATTCAGGTTCAATCGATTTCTGTCGATATGAAATGTCAGGTGTGAGGAGAAAGGAATGAGTTCCATTTGTTGATCACTGATGTTCTCTAATTGGTCTGCCGTAGGAGGAGCCTGACACCTCAGAGGAGTGCAGAGTTTAGTGTTTATGTTCTCTGTCAGAAATTTTGACACTTCATGGCTAAACATTATGTTTAACTCTTCAATCATTAGATTTGCTTCTCTCTCTCCAGGCTTCCGGTGTTTATCAGGTTGGGCATAGTTCCAGTCTCCTTTAAGTCGTGCTTTGCGTTGGCCTCTGGCAAAATGGTAAGCCACCCTGACACAGTCCTCTAAAGTATCAAATCTCTGCTCACCATCACACTGACTTATTATATCCTCAGCCTCCTTGTAGGTCAGCTTCTTTTGAGACTTGATCATAGAGAGCTCAAAGGTCCTTTTTGTGATATTGCCTGATTGCTTTTCCACTTTGACAATTAATGAAATGGCTTTACGATCTTCACCTGGGAGAAGACTCCAAAAGGTGGTGGAAAGATGTTTTGGGAACATGAATGTAGGTTCATTTCCTGGGTTATAAAAAGTTGATCCCATTTCTTTTGCAAAGCGATCAAGTGAACTGTCCTTAGACACAAAACAAGCCACATCTGCAATATGAACCCCTATTTCATAGCAGCTTCCCAGATCGTTAACACTAATGGCATCATCCAAGTCTCTAGCCATGGGTGGATCAACAGTGAAGGTTTGTAAACCTCTGAAATCTCTTCTTTTCTTGTCATCAATTCCATCAGTTTTCATCTCTGAAAATGCATCCTCTTGCATTAGAGGAGGAGACATTAGTTTGAACTCTGATTTTAAAATCTCAAGTCCCTCCTCTAAAGATGTCCCAATTTGTAGAATATTTGTAACCCTGCCTAACGGAAAGGAACAGTGCGCTTTCCAGCCCAAAATATGAACAACAAAAACATAGTTCTGTTTTGTTTGTTCATCCAGAGGAACATTTCTTGTCATTGTCCAATTGCCATTGACAAATTTGAATACTGGAATACAATTGCGAGTCTCTTTCTTCACCAAGACACGTATTTTGGTGGTGTTATGGTTAAGGGGTATCATCATTTTTGGCACCAAATAATTGTCAGTGTTTTGTGTTCGTCTGTGGTAATTTTCAGCCTCTAATAAACACACAAATTCAGAGGATGTTGGTAGTCTGTTTGTACAACCTAAAACTCTCCCCGTAAGATAGCCAGCATCATGTTGTCTGGTCTCAACCACAACTTCATCACCAGGGAAAGACATGCCAAAGTTTTTCCTCCCTTCAATATGAATGTGTTCATATGGGTTGTCGTAAGGTAATACATAACCTGATTGGTGTCCTTCCATCACCAATTCCCCATGCCTGTAGATAGCAGGCTGTTTCCTGACCAACTCCAAGAGGTTTTCCTTTTCAGAGGAAGAGAATAAAGGCCTCTTTTGTTCAATCTCTTCATCTGAGTCCTGTACATCACTTTCATAGTCTTCCATCTCTTTCAGTATAGTATCAGTTTCGGCTTGGGGCGGTACATCACTCTCAGAAATTTCTACCTTTTCTGTCTTCTGAAATTTTGAAATTTCCAGTACTTCCTGTTGTAGGACATCTCTGGTAAAATTATCTGGTATAGCGCTGCCCTTGCTGATGCAACGTTCTATGTAGCACCTCCAGATTTTTGAACACTTTCCAAAACAACAAAGAGCACCAGCATCTCCAACTACAACCACCAGTGATTGGGCTCTGGTCAAGGCAGTGTTTAGTGCTCGAATGTCATCAAAAAACTCTGGGTGGCTTGACTCTGATTGAAGAAGTCTGTCTCTTGTCTGAACTGTTGTTATGATGATGACCCTGAACTGCTTCCCTAAAGACACAGAATTTTAATGGGTATGTTGTAATTTTAAAATAATAAATAATGTTAAAATTGATAATACGTATTGACACAAATTTTGACTGAAATAAAATGTGACTGAGATTTTTTTCTTGATGAATCACACAAGTTCCCTTAACTCGAGTAGACAATGGTGTTCTGAACCCCCCAGTACCTTGAACATTTGCTAAATTCTGAACAGACACTCCATAAACTCCTTTCTGATGGAGATGATCTCTGATGACCTCAACCTGAAGAATCGAAAGAGAAAGCATATAAAATTTGTGGAACAGGATTGTGGGTTGCATTTTTGTGACTTTAGTATCACTATTTGTGATGGTAATGGAATTCGAGCCTTTAACTCGTTTTCCGCAATTAACAAAAATTTCCGTCATTTATGAGACCACGCTTGCCTGCCATTGATTGAATTTTCAGGCTTTCCACGTTTTCACTGTTATACGGTAGGGGGTGCTATTATACATTTTCTGAAAAAGTACTGAATTTCCTGTTCAAAACTCAGGCGAAGAAGCAGAAACAAGCAATAGCATATGTAGACAGAAAAATATGTTAAATAACATGATAATTAACATTAAACAGCATATAAATACAAAAATCCTAATGTTACTTAAAGAAATGTCAACTCAGGACGAGCTATAGGACTGGACTGTGCAAGCTTTGGGGGTGTTGATGGACTCGATCTACTCCATCTATGCTGGTGGTGGCTGACTATTTTTCATAAAAAAAAATAGTATATCACGACATTATCATTTCACATTTCTCATTCCTGATGCTTGAATTGTATTAAAAGTTAATATTTTTAATTATTATAATTCGTATGCAGTACTTATTTGGTATAGTGTAAATAAGTTTTAGTAATACCACAATTATCATATGTCAGTGATACATGCTTTTTATCACTAAAAAAGTACCTGTCGGCCTTCGCTAAGAATACAGATCTGCTTCGGCTCTCTATCACCCCATTCCATTGGCCAGTCAGTCAGAAGCCCTTGCACCATGTTTACCACACTGTTGACCTCAGCCAGATTGAACCAGGACATGGAGGTAGAATTCAGACGGCATTCTCCTCTGACATGCTGAAAGATCAGAGGGTGTAGCCTTGGGTGGGGTGCGACATTCCCTATGGCCTTGATGCCATCACTCACATAGAAGTAAGTGGATACAAAGTCCACTATTTCTGTGGTGGAACGGTAGTTCTCATTAAAGATGACTCTGCTTTTCTTGGCAATGTTGCTGATGTCATCCTGGTAGTAGTGGAAGAGACGATTGAGCAGGGTGTGTTCTGATCGTTTGTCATCGGTTACAGAGAAAAGTTTTGGAGCCATCTGCATGTGGTCCCCTGCTAAAACCACTCGAGTGTGTTTGTCTGCTAAACCCAGAGCCATGAGCGCTTCAGCCTCCAGCATCTGAGATGCTTCATCAATCAGGATATGACTGAAGAAACCTTCAGGAAGCTTCAGCTCATGGAGACGCCGTGCCATTGATGTGGTGGTTATAATGATGCGGTGTGACTCTAGATCAGAGCGTGCTGGGAGAATGAATGACCGTCTATCTGGAGAGCAGAGACAGTATTTCAGAGTGATGTCATCGGTTGCCATGATGGAGGCACCACCCCTGTTTGCCTTTATCCTGAGCAGTTTGAGGTTTGGGTGTCCATGTGTAATGTATGAATGGAAGTGCTCTCTGACATATAAATCTGCAGAGCTATAAGGAACAAAATTCAAAATTAGATTTCTTAAATGGACAGGAGCTTTTGTATTAACAGGAGAAGTATTGCAAACCATCTACATGCAGATTAACTTCCCATCTGTTCTGGTTTCAAATAACTGGTAATAACAATTAATAATATTGCATTTTATGGACAGACACACAAGTAACTTTATTACACCATTCTTCTGAATAATGAGTTCTGATTGGTCAATTTTGTGATCAAATATTTGTATATAATGACCACTATATTTTTGTATATATAATATTCTAAAATTCTTTATTCTCACATAATAAAATTATGTAAAATTAACTATGTAAAATCAAATATATATTAATAACTCTAATATTTCATCGCAAAACAAAAAACACCTTTGGAAGATGCATGGTCCTGATCCCTCTGTAGGGTAACTTACCTGTTAGTATATGTACAAATGAGCACTTTGTTCTGAGAACGAAAGGCCAGCTGTTTGGCTGCTGATGCGAGACAGAGCGTCTTCCCAGTACCAAATGGCCCATATATCAGCAAGGGAGCAGCCACTTTGTTGCCCTCGCACTTGCCAAGGATGAAGTTCAAGGCGATTTGCTGCTTGTTGTTCAATTCAGACTGTTTGGTTATGTTCACAGGGACACAACAATTACTGAGGTCAGGTAGAACATTGTGCAAGTCTGGTAGGTGGTCAATAGCCTGGTGCATCTGACAAAATGACAGTCTGTTCAGCTGAAACTGAACCTCCATTTCACACCTGGTTTCTTTCCTCAGCTGTAGCTCAGACACACACTGTGCAGAAATTTGAAGGCCGATATGACCCTCGCCGGCAGCCTGTTTGAGCACCAATGCCTCATAAGTTTGGTTTCTGTGCTCTACTGATACACTGGCTTTTGCTGGTGTGCAATTCACCAAAGCCATCTGCACCCCTCGTTTAAGCATCAGCCCTTCAGGAGAGTCTGGTGTAAGCGAGCAAGACACCTTCAGAGTGGCAAAGAGCTTCCCTGGAGCAGCGAAAAATCGTGATATGCCATCACTCAACTGGTCAGAGAGAGACACACTCCCACTAACATTTAATCTGCCAGTTTGAGGGGGAAAAAAGAAAACATTTGTGAACATATGACAAAGGTAATCTAAATGTAAAAAAACAAACTATAAAGCAAAGAAAATATAAATCTATAAATAAGTCTTTCACATGTCATTGTTCACATTTAAATATTTAATCGTAATTTCGTATTATGATTTATTCTCATTAAATAAGCGAATGACACTTATTATTTGAATCAGAATATAAAGCAATCACGTAGTTGTGTGTGAAAACGAAGCTTCGGATGTCACAGATCAGATGGTTATGGCAAAACGAATCAATCTCCGGCACAGTGCTTCACTGTGAGATTTTTTTGATGCCTCTGTGTCGAAAGTCACATCACTAGTGTATCAATATCATTAAACCATTTACTATTACTATTATGTGGTTTGTGATCTGATGATCATGTAGCACCAACTTGGGTGAAGATTGGACAATTTGTAGACGGACTGTAAAGGAAATCTTTAATTAAACATAACTAACATTTCTTTTTCTTGGTCAAAGTTAGTGCGTCTAAATATAACAAAAGATTCTCTCTAGTTTTGTGATAGTGTTCATATGGGGGACATTGTTCGACTTATGCGATGAGAATAAGCATCTGGGTTTTCCAATGCGGTCAGAGTAGCTCAGGGTTAGGAGTTAACGACACTGTCAGAGTGGGGGTCACCTGAGGATAATATTGGAGGTGTCAGGGACACCTAGTTTAACTTAAGTCAGGTGTGTAGGGTAATTTCTACCACAACTATTTCTTCAGATGTCTTTTCAGACTGACTGCCAAATTACTTGTTTTGCTATACAGTAATATGGCCAGCCATAGACATCTATTTAAAAATAGTTTTAGTAGTAATAGTTGCTACACACCCAATATGTGTGCCACCTAATTGTTTAACAGACAGTAGCTAGTGTCCTGGTGTCCTGTCTAGATCAGTCACACAGTGTTTTGACTGTTCTTTGTGTTCAAAAGAGTGACAACAGTACTGACACTAAGACTAATAAAATGAATGAGAGTATTCATAATACATCCCACCTATTCAGTTTGAACCTTAACACCAACCCATTCATCCACCTTTCCTTTCAGCCATATTTTCATCTTTTACTACTACACTGTCTTAGCTATTCATAACAACAGTGCTTGCTGATTTTTGAAACTGCCCTGCCCATGTTTCATCCATTCATTCAAACCACAGTTAACTTGTTAGAAAAGAATGCCTTTAATCTTTGCATTCAGTTTGCTTTCAGTTATGTTTATATTCAATTCGGTGATTATACCTGCCTAGTACTATCAGACTCAAAGCCATTACGTGCTGTGATAACACGGAATGCCTCTGATCCCAGTATGAGTTCAAATTCCTGATTTAGAGGCATGTGATGAGAAATAAGTAACATTAAAATACACTATTTTAGTAGTAGAAATTCTAAGTAAAATCTCTGACTCATTTATTTAAGTAAAACTGTGTTGCCATAGGACCCACACTAAGCCAAAGTCTGTGACATCCGTATGCAGACCATAAGAACCTAGGGAGAGAGAAACTTATCTGCTAGGCAAATATGTCTGGGTGTGACTGATATTTTGACAGATAAATTATATAACCTTAATGATGGTGTGGCCATAGACATCAACAAAAGGTTCTTGGACTTAGAGCTGCACTTAATACTGTTTACAATTACATATTGTATCTCTATTACCATATTAGGATATAACTTCCCTTAGAACTAAAGGACCAATCATTATAATAGAATCCACCTGTTCAGTGTGAACCCCAACCCAAACCTGTTTATCCACTTCTCCATGCATTTTATCTATGTATTACATAAAGATCTGTTAACTTTATGGCAACTTTGCCCACATTTTATACTATCATGAGAACAGCTATTGGCTTGAATTTACATTTAAAAACAAGTACATATGTATATGGGTAGCTAAAACATAATGTGTCCTTGGTCAATAATTATAAAAGAAAATAGCTGTAATTACTATAGCAAAATGCAGGACAAATTTCCGAGAGTAGGCCTATATCATGTCAGCTATCTTTGATATCCACCATTTTTACTTTGTGCAAGATAGTGATTGTGATAAATAGCCTTGGCATGATCGGATCTAACAAAACTCTAAACTGAATTCATGAAGGACTATGTGATAGATGACTACGTGATGGTTGACCAAAAAAAAATAAGGGGTGGGGTTTGCGGTACTGGGGAAGAATCACACATTCCTATAAATATAGTCAATTTCAAAATGTACACCATAGCATTCATTTCAATTGGTGTACTATTTCTGTTAGCTATTTTGTACCTGCTAATGAGCTTTTCCTCTGCAATTTCCTCTCTGAACAGAAAGTGGTGAGCTCTCTCTCTGTAGTTGTCTCGGTGAACTGGGGAACTGTGATCTGCATGGGGATTGAACTGTAGATTCATCTGGGGTGGTTTGTATTTACTAAGCAACTTCTCATCCTCTTCCTTTCTGGCAAAGAAAGGCACGATAACCCTGTTTCCTCTGTTCCAACGCTCATCCGAAAGAATCTCGGCACATTCACTCTCTTCTGCCTCATCTGGCTGGATATGGAACTGCTGACCGACTCTCACCTTCAGTTTCCGGAGCAGAACCGGTCGCATGTCGAAGTCAAACACCAACCACTGCTCGTACACACCAGGGCGAAACGACAGGAAAGACACACTCAGCTGGTAGGTGGAGTCAGAGGAGCAAAGGTGGTGTCCTGAAGTGTGTGTGACTGGGGGGAAGGTGTTCTGTAAACTGTCACTCAAAGAGAAAACAGCACCATTTTCTGCTTTCAGTAGAGCCACATGAGCCAAGGACCTCTACACAAGCACACATGCACACACACAAGACAAACAAGGAGGTTATCAATAACTAATGCGCAATAAGGATGAATGTTAGATGATGCAGGTTAGTGTGTATTTCTGACCTCAGTGGTGATTGTGAATTTCCATCTGATTTCATCTTCTTGTAAACAGTCTAAACAGAGATTCTCATCGTGTGTAACACACACATCGTCCACCTGCTCAGAGATCTGCAAAATACACACAAATTGTAAGATGTATATGAAAAAAGATATTTGGGATTTTGTTACTTTTTATGTTAGTAGTTATAGGTGCACTATGTAATCTTGGGACATGTGGTCTTCACCTCACAGCCGGTGGAAAAGAATCAGGATGGGAAATCATGTTCATGGATGCGGTTATTAACGTTACTGTAGTATGAAGCAGAGCAGGACCGAGTGTTGTGGGAGCTGAGCAAGGCCACTGGAGCAAATCATATTAGATACATTTGAGTGTGTTGAAAATGATGTTATGACGTTACTCTGTGCGTTCGCTCGGCGGCTGCTATGACACTTGTTCACACTGCAGTGAGAGTAAAGTGTTTCTGTAAAATAAAACTGAGGGTAACGTAGATATGACACAATTGACAGGCGACACCCTCACTCGTCCCGGTACATTGGTTAAAATGGCCATTATCTCAAGATTTACAAATAGTTGGAAACATTTGGGGTATTGTAAGTACTCAACTGAACAAAATATATAACACTGGCCTAGTGGTTTTTGGATATTTTACTTAAAAATGTTACATATTGCAGCTTTAATTAAAATAATTAACTTAAAACTTAACATAAATACACAAATAAATTTTTTTATTTCTCTATATGGCTCTCATATATTTGATTCTGATTCTGAAGAACAAAAACATATTTAGCATCTAAATGAGGAATACACATACACAACTTTGATTACATTTTTTTTTTTTTAATCTAGGCATCATACACTTGCAGACTTTGTAAATGGTCCCAAAGAAAAACAGGACATCATACATTAAACAACTGAGGATCACACACTACCAGACTTTCAAGTCTGACCACAAATTGATGAAGAAACATGTACCTCATTGCTAGGAGACGCATGACAAATGAAAACAACATCAGCTCAAAATATCAAACATGTTTGATGTCCTCCGACTGGACAGAATCAACAATTGGAGTCTGTGCCCACGATACACTACATACTACTAATTTTCTGTGTAATCTGTCAAATTCAAATGCCCAAAATCTGCAGACTTATGCCAAGTTCACACTGCATGATTTTAGGCCCGATTTTCACTCTTTGACAGGTTTTGCGAAATCACCATCAAATACCCGAAATCATAGGCAAATCAGTGTTCGTTCAGGAGAGTGACAATCACGCAGTGTGAATTATCAAAGACGCGATCTGAGAGAATCGCAGACGACTCGCCGACACCCGCAAGATATTTGGCATGCTTAATATCTGGACCTGCACCTAAAGGCACACCCTAAGAAAAATTTGAATCTAAGTTCATACTTGTGCAAAAAATCTCTTTAGCAAAGTTTGCAGTATTTTCTGTTTATTTTGATGAATAAAATAGTGAATTATTGTTCAATAAATATTAAATTATGTTAATATAAAAATTAGTGCTGGGAATCAATAAAAAAACACGGGATTTTCTATAATTAATCCCGACTGCCCCTCAAAATGTCTGTGCACGGCACTGAATTCCAGGCTCGTGCAAGAAATCCAGTCTCACGCACACGTCTCCTCGCGTTATTTCCTTATCACTTCTCGTGTGTGTTTGGTTGTGAAACGTAGTTTGTGCACCGGGCAGAGTTGTCGGACGATTCTTCCTATTGTAAAGTCATGCAGTTTGAAACCTGATCGTTGATCCATTGTGCATTGTGAACACAGCAGCAACTGAATGCTACATTAGATAGTCATGCTGTGCAAGAAGCAGTGATCTGACGAGTGCAGTGCAAACTCAGCATTACTATGACTTTCTGCAGCTAGCATTGATTTGTATAGACTGCAAATTGGAGGAGAAATATGTGCAAAATTTGTGTGGTTTTTAGTTTTGAGTGACAAATCTTTTGTGTGTGTGTGTGTGTGTGTGTGTGTGTGTGTGTGTGTGTGTGTGTGTGTGTGTGTGTGAGCTGTCCCTTTAATTTACATGGTTTCAAATACTTATAATGATATCATATGATGTCTTTAAAACATTAAAGTTACATGGACAGAGTTGTGCAGGATTTCATTGTACTCACGATAAGAATCTCATTGCTGCTGCATCTGTACTCTTCCAGAAGTTTCTCCTGGTATGAGGAAAGCTCATGAGAGCTCGACTGACCATCTCCCTGCTTACTCTGTTCAGCCTGTCGCTCTCTTTGAGTGATCAGATGAATTAGATTCTTGTGGTCAAGGTTTGTGTGTTTTTGCAAGTTCCACACGGCAGCTTCTTCTGGACTACTGGCAAAGGTGCAACGGTCACGATGCACACAGCACCCAACATCCTCCTTGAAATACCAACACACTTCATATCGATTAGGTCGTGGGTAAGAGGGCCGAGACAGCACAGGGCTCCATTTGTGACCTCTGACCTTTGATCTGACAAGCAGTAGATTGTGAGAGCAACGGTGAGGCGTTGCAATGATGGAGTAGGAAATGCGAGAGCGTTTATGAGTGCAGACATTACAAGCAGCTCTCAGCTCATACATCTGCATGAACTCCTGCAGTTGAGCATCCCTAGCCTGTACCGTAGACATTTCTACAGATTCAAGCCATAACACACATAAAGCCTGACATGAGCACCTTCAGCTGGCACCCACAACTTCAAATACGGCTGTAAATTCAACCTAAGGGGAGGAAAGAGAAGAGCACAGCTCATCAGATGACTTGTTTGCATAAGAGAGAATGCAAATACCATTCAAAAGACCATAAAACCCCCACTGAAAACAGAGTCACATTACTACTATATTTAGACCTTTGAACAGCTACAGGGAAGCATAAAGGATGAATTATGACTTTCCACATGACGTTTTGCTCATATTGTTTGCAGTATCTCATGTTTTATAAAAGGATCCTTTAATTCAGATGTTGATTCTTAAAATGGTATTGCTAGTAACTAATAACTATCAAATAGGCTTTGTAACTATTTATACATTTTATCTTAAAAAGTAGAAAAAGGAACATGGATAGGAACATAGTAGTATACTTAAAGTGCAAAAATAAATATACAAATAGAAAACTGTCATGACGATGTTATGTTCACTTAAAGAAAACTTACAAGTATACTCTTGTATAAAACTACTAGTTTAAAGAGTGTTTGACTAAACTATCAGTATACCTAAGTTTACTTGTAGTATACACTCACCTAAAGTATTATTAGGAACACCATACTAATACTATGTTTGACCCCCTTTCACCTTCAGAACTGCCTTAATTTTACGTGGCATTGATTCAACACGGTGCTGAAAGCTTTCTTTAGAAATGTTGGCCCATATTGATAGGATAGCATCTTGCAGTTGATGGAGATTTCTGGGATGCACATCCAGGGCACGAAGCTCCCGTTCCACCACATCCCAAAGATGCTCTATTGGGTTGAGATCTGGTGACTGTGGGGGCCATTTTAGTACAGTGAACTCATTGTCATGTTCAAGAAACCAATTTGAAATGATTCGAGCTTTGTGACGTGGTGCATTATCCTGCTGGAAGTAGCCATCAGAGAATGGGTACATGGTGGTCATAAAGGGATGGACATGGTCAGAAACAATGCTCAGGTAGGCCTTGGCATTTAAACGATGCCCAATTGGCACTAAGGGGCCTAAAGTGTGCCAAGAAAACATCCCCCACACCATTACACCACCACCACCAGCCTGCACAGTGTTAACAAGGCATGATGGATCCATGTTCTCATTCTGTTTACGCCATTCTGACTCTACCATCTGAATGTCTCAACAGAAATCGAGACTCATCAGACCAGGCAACATTTTTCCAGTCTTCAACTGTCCAATTTTGGTGAGCTTGTGCAAATTGTAGCCTCTTTTTCCTATTTGTAGTGGAGATGAGTGGTACCCGGTGGGGTCTTCTGCTGTTGTAGCCCATCCGCCTCAAGGTTGTGCGTGTTGTGGCTTCACAAATGCTTTGCTGCATACCTCGGTTGTAACGAGTGGTTATTTAATTCAAAGTTGCTCTTCTATCAGCTTGAATCAGTCGGCCCATTCTCCTCTGACCTCTAGCATCAACAAGGCATTTTCGCCCACAGGACTGCCGCATACTGGATGTTTTTCCCTTTTCACACCATTCTTTGTAAACCCTAGAAATGGTTGTGCGTGAAAATCCCAGTAACTGAGCAGATTGTGAAATACTCAGACCGGCCCGTCTGGCACCAACAACCATGCCACGCTCAAAATTGCTTAAATCACCTTTCTTTCCCATTCTGACATTCAGTTTGGAGTTCAGGAGATTGTCTTGACCAGGACCACACCCCTAAATGCATTGAAGCAACTGCCATGTGATTGGTTGATTAGATAATTGCATTAATGAGAAATTGAACAGGTGTTCCTAATAATCCTTTAGGTGAGTGTAGTTGCAGTACAATCGAAAAACTTAGTTGTAAACTAGTTGTGTAGGCTACTCAAAGTTTACTACTGTTACACTTAAATACTTATATACACTACAAGTGGGCAAATTTAGTCCCAAGTAGTATTGAGTGCACTTACAATTATAGGCCTACTTCTAGTACATTGATATTAGTATGCTTACTGCTACTTAAAAATATACTTGAACTTTACTTAGCCTAAGCATACTTAATAAGAAAAAAGAATTGTATTCAAACAATTATTTTTTTTTTTTTTTTTTTACATTTTGTTGAATAACCTTTTGATAAAACCGTCTGATAATAGCTGCTGAGTTGTTGGATCACATTTAAAAAAAGAAGTGATTTCTCATTTGATATATACAAATGTGTGCATATAACTGGGGTCTAGTCACATACCAAAGTTTTTTGTGTAAATGCACATTTTAAGGAATAGAGTAAAACATTTCTGCTCATTTGCCTATTGCTTTATTTTAATTTACTGGTGATAACCAAAGATTACATTGTAGAAAGACGAGCTTTCTGTGATTGTTGGCCAGAACAGTTGTTCTTGATGTTATTTGAGAAAGAAAAGCTGGGGTGTACAATACAAGGATGAGCTTAACATGAACAGAAACAAAAGACTTATTTTCCTGTTTGACATGTGCTCACAACACCTAGCAACCAGTTTTAAACTGCGTCTGAAAACCACAAAAACAAGGTATATTAACTCCATGTGAACTGGAGAACAGGTTTTGGGTCAAGTGGCTTTCAGACTGATTAGTCAACCACAAACCTCTTTAACCTGAAACTTGGCTTCAGATCATGTAAGGATTATAGTAGGTCAATATGAAATGCAAAGGTCTGTGTAATGAAAACTACGTAAAGTGCGTTTGTAAATATTGCACAAATGCATTACACAAAAAAAAAAAAAAAAAAACATTCACATATACATAAAGATTAATTTCATGTTTATCTTCTGGTACACAGACCGAGGTCAGGTATCAAACCACAGAGGCTGTTGCTGGGCATCCTTGCCTTATTATGAGGTGATTGCTTCAGTTGCCTGGAGTAAATACTGACTTTTTTAAACCGTTCCCAACAATACCGTCATATGCCCTCATGTAATGAAGTATGCAGACGTTTTTGTGGTGGCACCAGGAAATTTGACCATGCAGTCTGACTGCTTTTGAGCTCTCATATGCCATTTAAATGAATAGTTTATCTCTTTAAACATTAAGAATGGCCCCATATCTTCCCACACATCACATTCCACTTAGAGTTTATAAGTGAACAGTCATTCATGTGTGTTTAGATTTGTACAAAGAAAAAAAAAAAGAAAGAAAAAACGTGCAGTTACATTTTGAAAATTAAATACAAAGTGTACTTTCATAAAATAAATGTGCTAAAATAAAAATACTTGATACCTATATACCTATAATTCACTTGTAGTATAGTTGCAGTATAAAACTAAAAACTTAGTTGTAAAAGTTGTGTACTCAAAAGTTTACTAGGCTACTGTTACACTTAAATACTTAAAAGTATACTTTTATACACTACAAGTGGGCCAGTTTAGTCCCAAATAGTATTGAATCAGTACACTTACATGTGAAGAGTTTGGTTCCAAAACGCAATAAAAGCCATTTTATAAAAATGAGTTCCCGCCAAAATCTGTATTGTATCTGGTTGTTATTGAAAAGTACATTTTTAATTTTGAACAATGCGATATCCACCGTTATTCTGTAATGTTTTCTCCACGCACTCGCTGTCTCTCGCTCTCTCTTTAACACATTTTTACTCAAATGAATCAAAATGGGTTTGTTGCACTTTGGAACCAAACTCTTCACATATACTTCAAGTGCATTGACTTTAGTATGCTTACTACATAAAGTAGCCTATGTGTTACTTAAAAATATACCTGAACTTTACTTAGCCTAAGTATACTTAATCAAATGAGTTTGAAGTATAAGATACTTTTTCGTAAGGGTTGTTCTTTAATGGTGATGTTTTAAATGTTACAAGTAGACAGCAGGTGCAGAAATGTGTTTTCCACCATAATACTCCTCCCTCTGCTGTCACACGTCAGGGGGAAAGGCTTGTATGTCCGTTACGACAAAATGGAACCGTTGGAATGGAAAAATGGAAGAGTATTTTTATTTTTATTTTTTATTTTAGTATGAATATTGTAAAGGAACTTGTTGTAAATTTATGTTGTAAATTATAGGTGACACTTACAGCTGCATCGTCGCACCCAACGGTCAATGCAAGAATACGACAATATTGCAACATATTGCTACATTAATGAACTTTGGCTTTGAAATAAACCACGGTAAATGAAAAGACTCTTAAACCTACGTAGGTTTAAAGAAGTAGCCTAATTAAAGACGGTGATATCTTTGATAACACTATAATATTAATGTATAATGCGCTAATGAAAATAAAAGAACAGCGCGCGTCTGCCGTACTGTATGCGGAAAGCGTGAAGCGAAACACCCACATTTTCCACACAAATAAAACATTTACTTTTGAACCCACCTTTACATTTCTGAGGAGGGAAACAAGCAATCACCTGCACTCGAAAGCATTTCAGTCAGGTGCACCCAACGCAAACCAAACTTCATGTCCATCTGTAGTAGGCTATAACCCTCAGCCCAGCCGCTTACTTGAGTTTCGTTTTCCTTGGAGGGGTGACGATGGATGTCGTTTGTCACTTCCCTTTTTTCTTTTTTTCATAGCGACAGAGTGCATGTAAAATAGTTGTCTAGTCTGTCTGTTTGCATAATTTATTTAAACATATATTTGTTCTTACCCTGATCCAGTCGGTGTTGTAGAAAGCCTCCTCTCTTTCAAAATAAACTTCTCAAGTCAGGGAGTTCAGTCTGAGTGCCAAAACTCAGACTTTTTTGGTCAAGACAACAAAACTGAAATTCCTGCATAACATCTACCAATCCCGATCGCTTCGTCCATTTTTATTTTTTTACACCAACGACCTCATTCACAGGTGTTCTCCTTATCTTTATTGGCTCATCCCCAAACTCTTCCAGCAATTATGTCATTATCTTCTTGCTTTCTTTGAAATAGTGATGCATGTATAATTAGTTTATTTATAATTTAATAATTTTTGTTAGGGAACAACAAGAGTTGTGAAGCATGAAGACCAAGAGTCAGGAGTGCAATTAAATAACGACAATTTTACTGAAGAATAGTTTGCAGTTTCATCAACAGAAGCCAGTTTCAAGTCTCACAAGGAGTTCATACGCCGCGCTCTCTCATACATACATTTTACACAGCAATTATACCCTTTCCCAAGGTTTAGCTACATCATTACTGCAGGTTGAATGATTCTGATCATATGGTGGCCCTGCGCCTAGACACAACCACAACGCATCCCTGAAGTGTCAGCAAAGATTGTGTCAACTAGACTCCCCTGTGAGGGCCTCATCGACACGACAGCCAGTGGCACTGATCCTTAACAAACCCGTCTCCATACCGGCGTGATGACTCCGATCTTCAACCAGATGGAACTGGACAAATATTCTGAATGTTCCGATCTAGTCTGACTTTTGACCTGTAATTCTGCCTGAATCGTAATCATACACTCAGCCTGGTTTCTCCCAAGGTTTTTTTTTTTTCTTCTGTCACCTGATGGAGTTTTGGTTCCTTGCCACTGTCGCCTTTGACTTTTGGCTTGCTTAGTTGGGGAGTGGGGACACTAAACATTCAACAATATTACTGATCTGCCTGCATTGACACTATTGTATGAGAACTGAACTGAGCGGGATGCTGACATCACTGTGTTAGGGGATAACAGTTTAGGACCCAAGACCAGTTGTGAAGAATGAAGACCAATTAATTAAATAAAAATGTACTGAAGAATAGTTTGCAGTTTCATCAACAGAAGCCAGCTTCAAGTCTCACAAGGAGTTTGTAGGCCGCGCTCTCTCATACATACATTTTACACAGCAATTATACCCTTTCCCAAGGTCTAGCTTTAGGTTACATTGTTTCTGACTGGCTGAGAGAAAATAGACAGACATAGTACATTTCCACACATGGTCAGTTAATCAGATGCACATCTCCCTAGATCACTTGTTGATGCTTTCACCCCGGAATTAGGCACGTAGTGACCTTCCAGGTCTAGAGCAGGCGCCAGCTTGCCCAGAACAACATACTGTCACTTTCCCTAGGATGCCCGTTGTACACCTCCAATACTGATCTGTAACACAGAATATTGCTCACATACAGATACACACTCTCTCCAGAGAAATGAAATGAACCGTCACTGAATTTACTTAAGCTGGACTATGACAGTCCTCTTCTTCAGAAAATTATTCTGTTGCATAAAAGTGAAAACATTCAGTTGTCTGAAAAGCCTTAGAAAGTTACATAATTAGGCTACAGAGTACAGTGAAAACAACCAGACCAGAGATGATCCAAGGAAAAACACTTTTATTGTTCTATGTAGAATATTGGAATATGCCAGAATATATGATGGAAGTTTTGGCGGACATAATGTAATACTATCTAATAATGTAATACTTTTTGTACTCGCATAAAACTTTGAATTACTTTTACTTGAGTAAAAGCATTGTCCTGCAGAGTTACGCTCCAACCCTGATTAAACACACCTTAACCAGCTAATCAAGGTCTTACTAAACATACTAGAAAATATAAGGCAGGTGTGTTGAGGAAAGTTGGAGCTAAACTCTACAGGGCAGTGGCCCGCCAGGACCGAGTTTGGACTAGGAAGCAGTGGAGGGACTGGTTTCTTTTAACCTTTTCTCTTCTGATGAGGAAATTCTCTTGTCTGGCTATCACCAGACCAAGCTCAATTTAAGATTGAACAATGGTCTGGTGAGTCTGTGTATTTTCTACTGCACAAGAGGCGTGATAAACGAGCATAATTCAAATGACTCTGTATGCAGTTGGATAGTCCTTCAACCAATCAGACCACAAGAGGCGTGATCAACAGGCAACGACCCATCACTTCTCTATCCGTCATTGTGTTAAACCCACCAATAGGTGGGTAAGGGCGAAATCAAATCGCCGGCAGATCAGGCTGGGTTTACCCAGTCTAGAAATTCTCAATACAAACTGCTCGATAAGGAACTAAGTCTGACCATTCCACTTGGGCAACCTCCACTTGCCAATACAATACATAAAATGCAACAGTGACAGCATCCCATCTAGCTACTATCACTACCCCAATTCAGATGAGTGCCAGGTCTTTAGCATCTATAACATTACTGTCGCACCCGGAGCGCTATCACTGCCTTGATTATGCTCATCTGAGTTTACAATCTTTAGTACTTTCAGTTGCAGCGTTCAAGAGCCAACTCTCAAATCAATTTTTCAGGAATTGAGTTTTACTGAGAGCTGGCTGGGAGCAGCACACAAAGACTCCAAACAAAAAGATGCACACACAGTTATACTTGCAGTTAGATTTGTTGTTACAGAAGTTCTTCACTACAATTGGATACACTGATTTAGCTTTAGAATGCTTTTTTGTGAATGTAATGCGTAATTTCTACACCCCTAAAAGTTTGAGTCGGGAGGGAGTACCTGTTTGTCCAAACAATAGAAGGTGAATTGGATAGCAAGCCCTTCACATTTTGCAAAGTCGAATGGTGTCGCCAATAGTGTAGAAATTACATGCTGCACTTGCAAAGGATGCATATGTTTTAGAATTATCAGCTCATTTACTATGTGCCTGTTGGACTTTTTTTCCCCAAAGTCCTCCCCAAGTTCAATGATCGGCCAGGAGTCGAATTATCAATTAAAAGTATTAATTTATTAAGAATAACCACGAGTAAAAGAGGTTATCTGAGCTCAGGATTCAGAACGGCAGAGACAAGCATCTGGGCAGTCCAGAATGCCTTTACAACTTTCATGCATATTTATATTCTTGTCCCGTCTTCTCATGTACCATCTTCTCCAATTGGGGTGTATAGCGTCATCAGTCTCCAGGCAGCCTTCTATAACAAGAGGTTAACCACACATACACAAAGAAAGTATAGCTCTGGCATTTTTCCATATCATAAGACATCATACTCTTTTACAGTTGTTTATTCGACCTCAGTTTCTCTAAAAGTGGCTATGTGGTTCTCAGAAATCCCCTACCCCCGCAGTCTCACCTCCGTTTGACCCTATACCACATCTGCCTATCCTCAGTTTCACGTCACATCTTGTATTGGCTGCAAAATCATCGGCACATATCAACTGCAAGCATCAGCACATTTCATCTGCAATCTTCTGCACATAAGTTAGTTAAATCATAATAAGCAAGTTCCATAATTAAATTCATAAACACTCTATTGATACTTCACAACGAATAACAATTAATACTGTAAATCATAATATGCAATGTTGTTAATGCTTAAAATCATAAGCAACAACATGAAATTAATGAAAATATCCTTCATGCCCTATAAAGCTCATGCTTTCCCTTACGAAAAAGTTTATAAGTGTTCTATTAGTATACTTCTTTTAAACTAAAAATAATAAAAGTACTTTCAGTCTACTTTTTATACATTTAGAAATGTACTTTATGTACATCTCACAAATATACTTAAAATTGCTGACAGTTATACCGACCACACACACACAGTGACGTGTCCCGAGCGCTCATCAGCGTCGCCCTGGAAACCGAGCAGCCACACCTGCAGCTGCTCGTCACGGGCTGAGCGGCCAAAAAGAGATAGCGCCGAGGGCTGGCGGTCATACGCTGCTCTCTGCAAACACACAAAGGAAAGGGTTTTGCCGAGGCTTCTGGAGACATCTCACCTTTCCGTCTGTGTGTGCCGCTTATCAAGCCACCGTCGTGATAAGCCGCAGGTGTGGCCGCTCAGCCCGTGACGAGCAGCTGCAGGTGTGGCTGCTCGGTTTCCAGGGCGACGCTGATGAGCGTTCGGGACACGTCACTATATATATATATATATATATATATATATATATATATATATATATATATATATATATATATATAATTTGTTTACAGTTTTACACAGGCCTACAGTCTTTTTAAACGTACATTGTTCGAAAATATTGATTTGAATATTGATATAAAACGGATATGTTCCTAATTCTGCATATCTGGATTTTTGTGTAGGCTGGTCCACTGGTAGTGCACATGGGAATTAACTTAAACCCCACCATTGACTGAATTTTCCAGCTATCCATGTTTTCATTGTCATATACGGTAGGGGCGCTATTACATAGCTTCTGAAAGAGTACAGAATCTCCTGATCACAGGTGAAGAAGCTGAAACAAGTGATAGAAGATTGCTCAAACAAATGTAATATAACGCGACCATCAAACATTAAACAGCATGCAAATTAAAACTGCTTAATGTTACCAAATAAAATGTCAAACCCATTAAGAAGAAACTACTGTGAAGCTTTGGTGGTGTTGATGGACTGTCTACTCCATCTGTGTTTTGATCATCATTCTGAATCTGAATTCTGAATCATTCTGTATCTATTAATAGTGCACAAATTGTGTTTATCCTACAGAATACAACCATGAAAATATTTTATAATTTATTGGTATTTAAAGTTTATTTCAACTGTTGTAAAGTAGAGGGACACCACTTGCCACCACAAATAAAGAATGACCCACTAAGAATACACTTCAGTGTACTTTCATAAAATAAAAAATTTACTATAGTAGTATACTATAATATACACTCACCTAAAGGATTATTAGGAACACCATACTAATACTGTGTTTGACCCCTTTTTGCCTTCAGAACTGCCTTAATTCTACGTGGCATTGATTCAACAAGGTGCTGAAAGCATTCTTTAGAAATGTTGGCCCATATTGATAGGATAGCATCTTGCAGTTGATGGAGATTTGTGGGATGCACATCCAGGGCACAAAGCTCCCGTTCCACCACATTCCAAAGATGCTCTATTGGGTTGAGATCTGGTGACTGTGGGGGCCATTTTAGTACAGTGAACTCATTGTCATGTTCAAGAAACCAATTTGAAATGATTCAAGCTTTGTGACATGGTGCATTATCCTGCTGGAAGTAGCCATCAGAGAATGGGTACATGGTGGTCATAAAGGGATGGACATGGTCAGAAACAATGCTCAGGTAGGCCGTGGCATTTAAACGACGGACAATTGGCACTAAAGGGCCTAAAGTGTGCCAAGAAAACATCCCCCACACCATTACACCACCACCACCAGCCTGCACAGTGGTAACAAGGCATGATGGATCCATGTTCTCATTCTGTTTACGCCATTCTGACTCTACCATCTGAATGTCTCAACAGAAATCGAGACTCATCAGACCAGGCAACATTTTTCCAGTCTTCAACTGTCCAATTTTGGTGAGCTCGTGCAAATTGTAGCCATTTCCCATTCTGACATTCAGTTTGGAGTTCAGGAGATTGTCTTGACCAGGACCACACCCCTAAATGCATTGAAGCAACTGCCATGTGATTGGTCGATTAGATAATTGCATTCATGAGAAATTGAACAGGTGTTCCTAATAATCCTTTAGGTGAGTGTATATACACTATAATATTATACTATACTACTATAGTATAAATAATCTGTATTAAAATAGTAAACTACTATACCTATAAGTTCACTTGTAGTAGATGCAGTACAAATGAGAAATTAGTAGTTGTACACTTAAAGTACACTTAAATGCATAGCCTACTTTTTTATACTAAAAGTGGGCCAATTTAGTCCCAAGCAGTATTGAAATAGTACACTTATAAGTTCACTACTATACACATTGATATTACTATACTTAAAACATACAGTATACTTAAAAATATACTTGAACATTACTTAAGTATACTTCATAAAATGAACTTAAATTATACTTCTTTTTCATAAGGATTTGTTAGTCTTTGAAGGTGAATGAATGAAGATGTCAGTGAATGGAAAATATGAGTAAGGTTTTTAACATTTAACGTCTAGCTTTGAGGCATTTTATCATTGATCTCTGCCTTAGGAGGTTGGGAATCAATTCTACAAGAGGTTGGAGAAATGGGATCACATACTCCTTAAAAATGCCACCACCATGTAAGCGTTCCTTTTCGTTATTTAACTTCTTTATTTCTTCTTCAAGATTTGTAGCTCTCTCCTTAAAGCCTTTGTTTAGCATCTCCTCCTGCTCCTTCAGTTTGCTCTGAATGGCTCTGTCTAGCTCCTGCTTCTGCTGCTCCAGCTCCTGTTTGAACTTCTCCTCCATCTGCCTCACCCTGTCCTCATGTCGCTCATTCTCTGCTGCCATCATTCGTTCTCTCTCAATTCGTTTCTCCTCTTCCTCTTTACATTTCTGTTTCAGCAGAGCCACGTTCTCCTTCTCTTCTGAGTTAAGATAGAAAGAGAGAGAAAAATGATGTGATAAATTAAGCTCAACCCAAGCAAGTTTTGCTCTGTATCTAATCTTCCTCAAAAAGCCACTGATGTTGTGTTAATAAGTTGTGTTGTACTTAAAATAAACGCACCTTTTATTTGTCTCTCATTTTCAGTGAGTTTTGTGTCTGTGTAGAGGATGCTGTTTGCTTCAGGTCCCCGCTCATTCAGAAACTCATTCAGCACAGCCTCAGCCTGCACATAAACATAGTATTTTAGGCCAGTGGTTTTTAAAATCCAGTCCTGAGGACCCACTGGGATGGATCATGATATTTTACGATTTAAATACAAATGTGTTTTCATTAAATACATTTTTCAGTTATACAAGAAATATTTAATGAGTTAACTTCACAATTGAGTCTGTTGATGTTTTTTTTTTTCTTCTTCTGATTTCACAACAGACACTGCACTTTTTTAGTGATTTTTTTTTCTCTAATTTAACTCTCTGAAGTCAGCAAAGGCGCCGGTGCCTTAACCTTGTTTTGTTTCATTAATACAGTGTATACTTTTTTCTTGATTTACCTCGAAAGAATGGAAGTGAAATGTGACAACATGCCCCATAGGTGGGCTACATTGTAACATGTGAGGGGGCACATTGTAACATCACCAAATGACTTAAAATGTTATATGATATAATCAAAAAATATCCAAGACAAACTAAAATATTTTGTCAATAAAATACAATTATTAATTTTTAAAAATTAAAATAATGGCATTTTTAATAATTGAAAATATACACATTTTTGAGTTTGACAACAGACACATCACTAAACACAGCTATACAGCATAGTTCAAAACATAATAATAATGAATAATTTCTGAACATTGACTCTTAGTCATTATTCACCCTTTTCTCATGGTTTCTCAAAAGAATTCATAAAAGTATAGAATATAATAGCGTAGTTCTAATAGAGGCTCATTGTAACACGGTGTTAAAACACACCCCACCTGCACAACTGGGATTTAAACCACAGCTCGTGTCTTCCGCTGTTAGATCAGCTTTAAAGAACCATCTCAACTGTTAAATAACAGATATAAGATTACAATAATATCACATTTGTCTTATTTTAAATAAACAAAAACAGGCATGAAAAATAAACTTAAGTAAGAAATTTACTTTTGCTATGGTTAAATAAATGTTCAGTGATATCTTCCAAAGATTTCTTAATTTTGGCGCAATTTTTTCTCTAAATAATATTGATATGGCAACTAGTAAATACACAAAGTTTTGTCATCCTGGCATGTGCTGAAAGTTTTAAACCATGTGTGTTACAACTAACCCCGCGTTAGGTTTTGCCCTGCGCTCCCCTACATCATTATAATTTGTGTATACAATTTATTTGTGTATTCTCACAATAAAAAGAAAATGTTGTGCTTTTTGCAAAATAAAGAAAACAAACATGATGTGCGATCTGCAGCTTCTATCTCAATGAAGTCTATTCTGATACTCTTTAGAAATTGAACTGTAATTTAGTGAATACTTGTCACACAAACATGAGGCATATGTCTAAAAAAACATTAACATTTCAGGTTTTAAATAATGTAAATCAAATCGAAAAAACTAATATTTTGTAATAGTTTATGTAATCTGTTTTTGTACCAGCCTCTTCATTATCCGCTAATGCAGCCATGCCCACAGAGTGCACGTTCTTTTGGAAGTCAAATTCTGAAGCGATCCATGCCTATTCCACATCAACTGAATAAACACATCAAGTTTACTTTACAAAGTACTATACATCATTTTGAGACGCGGTGAGGAATAATCCTGGAATAATTTACCTCAGAAGAAAAGCTGTTAAATTTCATGTAGCAACGGATCCAGCCAAGAATTGTGAGGTAAGTTTATTATGTTAGTGTCTGTGAATATTAACCCGCAAAAAGACCACTTAAATATGAATCCTGCTGCAACATAAAACGTTATAGACGTAAGACAGATTTATTAAGTGTTTATTGTAAAATAGCCAAGTGTCACATCAATAAAGCTTTTGTTTGCAAATTTCTGCTCAGATGCTAATACCAGTCAAACATTTTATGTTCAATATGGTACTTGTTGTAGCCATTAAAAAGTATTTGTTTCATATTTATGTTTAAATATTATAGCCTAATGTTATTTTTTTTATTTCATCTATGTTGATTATGCTGATTATAGTGAACAGTAAGTTTTGTTTTGTAGAAAGCCTTTCTTTAAAGTGAATTTTGTTTTGTATAAATTGTATCTTAATTTTAATCAATGTTTCATCAGCCAATTGCCTGGAATTAATAAATAAGAAGCAAATATTGTAGACAATAGCTATAAAAGGCACTGGCGAGATCATGCATTGCACGTGAACTGGAACACTTCTCATGAATGAACGTCTCGGTTACGACCGTAACCTTAGTTCCCTGAATACGGAACGAGACGCTATGGGAACGCCTCTGCGTGATTGCGTCGTGAAGCACGTGTGTAATCAGTCCAATGGAGAGACGGAACGTCATAGGTGGGTGACGTCATAGACCCGGAAACTATAAAGCATACCAGCAGACACACGCCTTCAGCTTCTGGATAAGGATGAAGAAAGGCGCTCGCGGGCATGCGGGGAGTATGGCAGGGTGATGCAGCGTCTCGTTCCCTATTCAGGGAACTAAGGTTACAGTCGTAACTGAGACATTCCCTTTCAAGGGAACTCGTGCTGCGTCGCCACAATGGGAACGAGAATACCCACGCACCCATATGAGCCGGATACCGCCTGTACATTGTCTAAGAGGCAAGCACCCGAGCACCTGGAGTTGCATTGATGTCTAGCTCAAAGTACCTGACAAAGGTGTGCGAAGAAGACCATCCTGCCGCATCACAAATATCTTGCAGGGAGGCCTCTGCCAAAAGAGCCTGAGAGGCAGCCATACTCCTGGTAGAGTGGGCCCGAACAGCCAAGAGAGAAGGCTGTCCGGCCGCCTCATAAGCAAATGAGATGGCCTCAACCACCCACTTGCTCATTTTCTGCTTAGACACCGGCCCCCACCTCAAGGGGGGCGGTAACAAATGCTCGTAACAAACGAACAGCTGTTCTGACTTTCTCCACAGGGCAGCTCTGTGGACATAAGTGTCTAGTGCCCGAACAGGGCAAAGCAGATTGAGTTTTTCCTGGTCCGACGCCAGAAAGGGAGGGGGACAGAAGGCTTGAAATACTATAGGTCTCACAGGGTTAGTGGGGACCTTGGGAATATAGCCCGGTCTAGGATGGAGAAAGGCTTTAGCCATACCAGGAGCAAATTCCAAGCACAAGGGTGCCACAGAAAGAGCTTGTAAGTCTCATATTCTCCAATAGAAATAGCAAGCAAAAAGATAGCTTTAAGAGTGAGAAATTTCCTTGAAGGACAATAGACAAGTCCCAGGCCGGCACCCTGGTGTGTACTGCAGGCCTCAACTTCAAAGTACCACGGAGGAAACAAGTAACTAGAGGGTGTCACCACCCAAAGGAGAGTGGAAAGCTGCTAAAGCCGCCACATACACCTTTAATGTGGAGGGAGCTAACCAGGAGGAGAACTTCTCTTGCAGGAAGTCCAGCACTGCGCTTGCAGGGCAGTTAACTGGATCCCACAGGTGATCTCTGCACCAAGAGGTGAAGAGTCTCCATTTCAGAGCATACAGTTTCCTCGTGGAGGGAGCTCTAGAGTGTAGAATGGTCTCAACAACCTTGGTTGAGAGACCAGCACTTATGAGCTGGGCCCCCTCAGAGGCCAAGCCCACAGTTTCCACAGCTCCGGGCGAGGGTGCAAGATGGCACCGCCCGCCTGAGAGAGAAGGTCCCTCCTGAGCGGAATCTCCAGAGTAAAGTCATCGAGGAGAGACACGATGTCCGAGAACCATGCCCGGGCCGGCCAGAAAGGGGCTACTAACAGTAGACGGGCCCCGTCCCGGCACACTCTCTCTAGAACTCCCGGAAGCAGAGCAATCGGGGGAAATGCATACAGGGGCAGCCTCGGCCACTCCTGTACCATGGCGTCCAGTCCAAGAGGAGCTAGGGAGAACCACAGATGACAGTGTGTGTTTTCTTCAGGAGCAAACAGGTCCACTTGAGCCCTGCCAAATTTCTCCCAGAGGAGCTCCACCACCTCGGTGTCGAGTCTCCACTCCCTGGGCCTCGGCCCCTGCTTCGACAGGATATCTGCTTCCACATTCAGGCGCCCCGGCATGTAAACTGCTCTGACTGAGTTCAGTTTCCCTTGGGCCCACAGGAGGATCTGATGGGCTAGCTTGTATAAGGGACGAGACCTCAGACCCCCCTGATGGTTTATCAGTGGAGACAACTGATGTGCAGTGTTTCAAAGCCTGAAATACCGCCAGCATTTCCAGGCAGTTTATATGCCATGAATGTTGACGATCCTGCCATGAGCCCTGGGCTGAGCGACCACTCATGGTTGCCCTCCAGCCTGTCAGGGAGGCATCTGTGGTCAGAGATGCACGCCGACACGGTGCCCCCAGGGACAGGCCCTGGGCAAGAAACCAAGGGTCCTTCCACATAACCAAGGCACGGAGACACTGCCGCGTTACCTTGATTACACAAAAAGGGTTTCCCCTCGGGGAAAATCCCTTGGTCTTGAGCCACCACTGTAGAGGTCTCATGTACAACAGGCCACAGGGAATCACATTGGCCACTGCTGTCATCAGACCTAACAGTCTCTGATAATGCTGTACAGTGTATAAGGCCTAGCTTCACCCCTTTGAATGCTGAGAGGATCGGCCCTATGCAAGGCTCTGATAGCCTGGATAAAGAGTGAATCCCAACTCACGCCCAGAGAGGTAATTCTCTGCACTGGAGAGAGAGAACTCTTCTTGGAGTTGAGCCTCAGCCCTAACCTCCTCATATGTGTGAGGACAACATCTCGATGTTGACCCGTCAAACGAGCTGACTGAGTGAGGATTAGCCAGTTGTCTATATAATTGAGAATGCGGATCCCCTGCATACGCAAGGGGGACAATGCCACGTCCACACACTTCATGAACAGATGGGGTGAAAGAGCTAGACCGAAGGGAAGCACCCGATATTGGTACACTTCACCCCTGAAAGCGAACCTCAGGTACTTCCTGTGCTGTGGAAGGATGGAGACATGAAAGTATGCATCTTTGAGATCTATTGTGACAAACCAGTCCTCGGACCTGATTTGGGACACAATCTGTTTGAGTGTGAGCATCCTGAACCTGAGCTTTGCTACTGAGCGGTTGAGGACGCAAAGATCTAAAATAGGGCGCAGCCCCCCATCCTTCTTTGGCACGATGAAGTACCGGCTGTAAAATTCTGACTCCCTAACTGGTAGAGGGACCCTCTCTATAGCCTCTTTTCGCAGAAGAGTCTGTACTTCCTGAATCATAACCAGAGCCTGCTCGGGGCCCACCAGCGTGGGCAGGACCCCATTGAAACTGGGTTGATGACATCTGAATTGAATGGCGTACCCTTTCTTTATAATCTGCAGGTCCCACTGAGATATATTCGGCAGATTCTCCCACTCTGCTATGAAATCTACTAAGGGTACCAGCCTCTCAAGGCTGGCCTCTGGAGTACTCTGTACTGCGAGCGCAACACTCTGAAGCAGCGGACCGGCAGGGAACAACTGGCTCGACAGCACCACCTCCCTCCACTCTCCGGCACTCGGGCGGGGTTGGTGGACTGACCCTGTGAGGGCACCAGAGGCCGACGGGCACCGTGCACTGAGGTGAACACCACCTGCCCCCGGGGGGATCACCCTCACAGTCCTGGGCCAGCTGGCGTCAGGGGTTCTTAGACATAGCCTTCCTCGAGATAAGGACAGTCCTCAGACCCGTCTTACCCTTAGAAGGCTGCGTCTGAGGGCGGCACCCTCCGCCCCACCCTTTCTGAGGGGGAGTGCGGGTGGCGACACTCTGTTTCTGCTGCGCCCGGTGTGACAAGCTCGTACTCGGTGTCTGCTGCTCCCGCACAGCAGCAGATGAGGCCTGGGCCTTACAGGGGAGGAACTGCTTGAGCGCCACCGAATGTTTCTTTGCTTCCAGGAACCTGTCGGTGACGGTATTGACAGCGTCACCGAACAGGAAAGCGGCACATCGAGCAAAAAGGATTTGTCCCTCTCTTTGATCTCCGTAAGTTTGAACCACAGATGTCTCTCCGTGGCCACCAGGGCTGCCATAGCGGCCTATAGATCTTGCCGTCTTCTTGGTGGCCCAGAGAGCTAAGTCTTCTGAGGACCGGAGCTCATTGATGACGTCAGCTCCGATCTCTTGGCTCTCCCCCAGGTCTCTCAGCAGGTCAGCCTGGTATGCCTGCACGATGGCCATAGTATGCAGGCATTTTGGCTTTGTGGGCAAGGATGGGGCTTTAATGGCCGATGTCAAACCGAGCGAGAGATGGCTCGCGAGTGTCACTTCTACCCGCGGCACCGCTCGTGATGTAGCGAGGGCAGGGAGGAACACACTTTCTGTAATGCTGTTCACTCGCCATTACAGTCTCTCAAGTGTCAGTAGTGTATACTTTTTTGTGTAATGAAAATAACAAAAGTCTGAATTCAGACACAAACACAGATCTGACAAGGACAATGATACACAGAGCGCTTGCTGAAGACAACAGCTTTATAGTTTCCGGGTCTATGACGTCACCCGCCTATGACGTTCTGTCTCTCCATTGGACTGATTACACACGTGCTTCACGACACAATCGCGCAGAGGCGTTCCTATTGCGGTGACGTAGTGCGAGTTCCCTTGAAAGGGAACATTACTATTCAAATTCATTTTTTTGAAAACTCTCGTGCTCATGCATTTATCTGACCAAAAATACAGAAAAAAATTAAATTTAAAATAATAGTTTTCTATTTTAAAATACTGTAAAATATCACTTATTTCTGTAATGCAAAGCTGAATTTTCATCATTTATTCATCCAAGAATCCTGAAAAAGATTAAGCACAGCAGTTTCCACCATTTATAATAAATCAGCATATAAGAATGATTTCTGAAGGATCATGTGACACTGAAGACTGGAGTAATGGCTGATGAAAATTCAGTTTTACATCACCAAAATAAATTAGATTTTAAAGTATATTAAAATAGAAAGACATTATTTTAAATTGCAATAATTTCACAATATTAATGTTTTTCTGTATTTGTGATAAAAAAATGTGATTTTTAGAAAATTTAGATTACACTTGGGATCTCGTTTTCCTATCCATTTTCTTCATTTTTGCAACCTTTACTAGGGTTTAGGCTTTACAATTAAAGCACTTTGAATTATCTCTTACCTCTTAAAATTTGGTAAATGTCGTGAAATACATAATACTGATTTGGATTTTACTTAGATAAGCATAATCAGATTTCTATCTATCCATACTGGAGATGAATTGGAATGACAGTGTAAACAGAATACAGATACTATGCGGATACAAAACATATGTTAATGCCAGATGTAAAGAGGCACTAGAGTGTAGATACACAAATGCATACTCTCACAAATACACACTCATTGTCCTCACCCTTACACCTTTGTTGGGTTCTCTGTGGTACTGCTCAACGATGGCGTCTCTGTCTCTGCAGTAGAGTTCATATCCTCCAGATTGACTATACTCTCCATTCTGCAGCCGTTTATTCATGTCAGAGAACAGATTGTTCAGCAGATCTCTGCCCTTTCTTTCCGATGTTTTCTCATTCTTTTCCAGCAAGTCTACGTAGTACATACTTAGAGCTTCCTATAAACATATAAAACAGAAATAAAATCTCAAACATGCATAAATATACATATACAAAAACTGAATGTATTGGACACTGTTTGTGTACACTGTTGTATGAATTAGTTGTATTAATCCAATGGATGTAGGCATTTATGTGGTCACCAAATATTACCAAAACAATCCCCAACCTGAAACTATTACCATTCATTTCAATGCCATGTGAATCTTTCAGATACACTGATGAGCCAAATCATTATGAGCGAATAGCGTTGATCATCTCCTAACAAGTCCACATATTAAGGTCTGGGTTGATTAGATAAAGCAAACAATCACTTCTCGTAATCAACGTATTGGATGCAGGAGAAATTAGCAGGAATAAAGATCAGAACGGTTCTGACAATAACCAAATTGTTATGGCAAGGCGACAGGATCTCTGAAAGGAAAAGCTTGTGGGTTTCTCCCGATTAGAAGTGGTGAGAATTTACCAACAGTGGTCAGAAGAGGGACAAACCACAAACAGGCAAAAGGGTGTTGGGCACCCAAGGCTCACTGATGCACGAGAGTGCAAAAAAAGGCTCTCCCGTCTGGTCCGAGCCAACAGAAGGTCTACTGTGGCACAAATCACCAAAAAAAATGAATGATGGTTATGGGGGAATGTGTCACAACATACAGTGCAGCGCACTCTGCTGTGTATGGGGCTGTGTAGCCGCAGACCAATCAGAGTGCCTATGATGACCCCTGTCCATCGTCGGAAGTGCCTACAATGGGCACACAAGTGTCGGAACTAGACCTGGTCCTGGACCTGGTTTTACATCACGTTGATGGCTGTGTAAGTTTGTGCAGTTTACCTGGGGAAGTGATGGCACCAGGATGTACTGTGGAACAACGTCAAGCCAGTGGAGGGAGTGTGATGCCCTGGGCAATGTTCTGCTGGGAAACCCTGGGTCCAGCCATTCATGTGGATGTAGATTTTACACATGCCACTTAAACATTGTTGCATGCTTTCATGACAGTGGTGTTCCCTGGTGGAAGTGGCCACTTTCAGGAGGATAATGCACCCTGCTACAGTGCACACATTGCTCAGGAATGGTTTGAGGGCCATGATGAAGAGTGTTGCCCTGGCATCCAAATTCCCCCGATCTCAATCTGATTGAGCATCTGTGGGGTATGGTGGACCAACAAGTTCAATCCACAGCAGCTCCACCTCGCAACCTACAGGACTTGAAAGATCTACTGCTAATGTCTTGGTGCCAGAGACCACAGGACACCTTTAGGGGTCTTGCATAGTCCATGCGATGGCGGGTTGGTGCTGTTTTGGCAGCACACGGAGGACCATATTAGGCAGGTGGTCAGAAAGTTGTGGCTCATCTGTGTATATGCTAGTATGCATACATGAGTGTGCAAGTATGAATGTGTCTTCTATATTTAAAGCTCACCTCCAAGTTTTTCAGATATTCCCTCTTGTCATCTTTGAATGAACGTTTCATGAACTCAGAAGTGGCCAGACTGCTGAATTTCTGATGCTCACAGGTAAAATGATCTATACTGATTGGGAATATATTCTTCACCTGTAAAAACATACTGTTTGTTTACTTAAAGGTTCATTGCATTCAGTGAAGTTTTTAAGCCAAAATCAGGGGTTCTGATTTCAGAGACATGTTTAAAATGTATACAAAGTTTGGATATGATTATTAATCTGTATAAAAACACAAATATGCACAGTGAAGGATAAAATAAAAGTCATTTTGAAACATGACCATAGAAAAAAACAACTCACAATGTGCATGTCTTACCTCTTCCATCCCACTCTGATACACTTTCAAAGCTTCTTCAACAGCTGCCTGGTTCTCTAGATTTGCGAGAGCAACCACTGCATTGTCCAGACAGGGCACATTCCCACTGATGATTGTATCCACATAAATCTCAACCAGGTGCCTGAGCACTGACAACACACACAAACAATTACAGAGAACAGCATTTTAATAGTAAATGTTCCATAGTATCTGAAAAACATTTGGTAGTGCACTCACATTTGCCAGTAACTCTGTGTCCTCCTTTCAGTGTTTTCACAGTGCTATTGAAAAAAATGTGGTCACAGAAATGACCTGTGGCCTCAAGAAATTCGCTTGCAAGGTCCTGCTCTTGTAAGCTCTCTAGGCGTGTCATGTCTTCCTGGGAGGTAACAGGAAATGGGAACACAAAACACTTCCGGCTAGGGAAATAATGCCGGATACATTCACGAGGCAGATTGTAGTTACTAATTGTCTTACCCACACCTAAAAAGGTAATTTTGGAGAAATAAAGTTTTTCAGGCATTGTTCATTTATACAAAAACTGAACATTTATTTATGTACTGCAGTATCTGTAACAATTCTTCAACAGTACAGTATATTCAGATTGGCTGTGTGTGCCAAATGCTTCAATGTAATTCTGTATAAAATACCTTTCTTCAGCTTGAGGACAAACTCAAGGTACTCATCCTCTGTCGCTTGGTTTCCCTCAATTTCCAGGTTCAAGGTGAAATCTCTAACCACCCAGATGAATGATGGGAAAAACTGTACAAACTGAGAATCCTCCTCTTCCTCCTCCTCGTCTTCTGCTTCTGCCGATCTGATCTTGATCTGCTCAGTGAGCTCAGTAACGTAGCTGCAGCACATTGAGAAATAACAGCATCTTGCAGAGGTTGTATAAATGAAAGAGTGTCTTACATGTGGCAGGTTAAAGGATACTGCAGATTTTCCACAGCGCTGTTATCGATGGTGCCGCGGCTGTTGTACACCAGAGTGCTGCTGAGCAGAACAGCCAGAGAAAAAATCCAGCCATCATTCTTAGAGTCTCCCTGAAACACACAGATCAGTGTATTTAGATCAAAACAGTTTCATTCAGAGAGCCATTAAACGTAATACTGTACCTTCTGAGGAAACAAATGGCAACTGATACTGGGAAATTAGTATTAGTAGTCTGTCCTCACCTTGTCCACATCACCCAGTCCCTCTGTGTCCAGCAGCACCAGAGTGTGTCCTTCTTTTTTGGGGTGAGGGACACACCACATCCAGATGCCTTTGGTCTTTGACTCAACAGTGTTGCCAAGAGCAAAGCCTGGGTCAATCGTATTATTATTATTATTATTATTATTTAAATAAAAAACACTTGATGCAGTTACTGTTTTCAGATATTCACAGACATACACACATTCAGGTTCTGTCCTCATTTTCATATCAGCATGTTCTGCACTTGAGAAACTTTCAGCAGTTCAGGTTCTTTATTTTATACCCATAGGTAAATTAGGTTTCAGTAAAATTCAGGCTGTTTCTCATGCATATCATAGAACACAAAAACAACACTAAACATTAAAATATTATAATAAACCCATTACTTCATCTTATTACTGTTCATATGATTATTCACTACAGGGACAAAAGCTGTTTTTATACCATTTTGTTGTACACTGTCGATTAGACGGAAGATGCTGGAACTCATAATACAGGGGATGATCCCTGTCATTTAAAATCGAAACACCCATTCGCTGTACCTGCCTGGTATACAGCGAGGCAGGGTTATGTAGCAGCTCCCCAATCAACCTACTGGACCATTTCACAATTTAGTTAATGGCGTTCTGGCTAATTAAAGATGAATTCCCATACCAGGACACCAAAGAAAAGGACAAAATGGATTTGATAAAACAAAGTCAACAGTTTCTCTCACCAAACTGTTGTCTTGCCAGGCGGTTCATAAGGTAGGACTTCCCTGTCCGGTAGAGTCCCACCACAGACACCACCACCACCGGCTCCTCGATTGCATCCAGAATGTCTTTGGCATCTTTCCTCACACACAGCTTCCCGTTTTCATTTTTGATGAGACACACTGGAGCTGGCATATATCCACTACAAGACATGATCCTAAGTAAAACCATTCAAAAAAATTACCCACACTTACCATACAATGCACCACTGTCTGAATTTTTTAGCATAGCTGTGATATGGTAATGTAACTCTTGCTCATGTTATATTGCTGTATTATTGATTACCTTATTGAGAGGCAGGTGAAGTCACAAATCCCTTTGAGTTTAAAGTCCTTGTTGGATGTCTATAAATTTGCTACTCTACTGAAGAAAAATTGCTTATCTTTAAGCCTGCACAAACCTTGAAAACAACTGTAACCACATAGAAATTAATGAGACACAGCTAAACACGTTATGCCTATCAGCTTCTTATCCTCTGCTCTATGCATGGTATAGATTGGGGAAAAGATGCACTCTCACTGGCCTATCTGTAATGCAGAAACTGAAAGTGAAAGTCTGTTTGCTGATTTAGTGCTGACAACCAAAATCTGCATCTGCTGAAACCCTGCACATGGGCTCTGTAGAATAATAAAACATTATTTTGTTGTTTTGTTAACAAAATTGAGTAATATTTTGTTATATGATAATATTCATTATTTATTTAGAAATTTTATTAGAAAATGTATTGTTGTTATGGAAGCCTTTCCCATCACTAAGTTACATTTCAGGTCTAATTATAGCCTATACAGTAGTGTCATTGACTAACTGGACAATATCTGCAGTGCTGTGCAGCAGTTAAAGCAGCTCTGAGCTCCTCACTGGCAAGTATCATTTACAGTACTGCAGTGACATACAATATGAACATGTATAGTTTTCATTCGAGTTTGGTCTATACCAAAGAGGTGTTATTGGCTTATTCTTTCAAAAGGTAATTATTTCTAAAAGATTTTTAGGTAAGTATTTTAACAAAGATAAAATCCATTCAAACATCTAAACAAAACATATCGGGTGTTCTGTGTATTTTATTAAAACTGACAGATTGCAGTATTTTATTTTTGTTATATTAAAGTCATATTAAATGTACTGTAGGTCTAAACTTCTTTTTTGAGTGCAATTTTTCCATAGGTTTTGGCCAGTGCACTTTCAGTCTTAAAATTTATAAATCAGTCTTGAAAATTACAAACATTTAAATTACACAAATTAGATTGTTTATGCTGAAGTTGCGGAATTGAAGAAACACCCTGTGTCTGCTAAAGTACATTTTAAAAAGGATTACAAAAAAAAATAAAAAAAAAAATAAAAAAAAAATAAAAAGAACTTACCGCTGCTTTCTTCGTGTCTCATGTGGTTCTGGTTCTGCGTGCATAATATTTACGGGTGGGCTTTTATAGAGATCAGCTCGTCTCAAAAGTGCCCTCCCAGAGTTATTGCTAAGGACGGGGATTTCCGGGAAATCGTGATACTGCAGAATTGACCTCATTGCAGTGTAAAGAAGGATCTGCAAAAGCAAAGTAGGCTATAGGACCTGACCTGCGTGCGTCCTCCAAAAGAATGAGAGGTGATTATTTGGTAGTATATTGATTTAAATATGTAGACCTATAATTTAACGTTTTTTTGAACTATTTTAAATTATACCAAATATTATGGATAATACTTTAAGCTTGTTCAACGTTTGTTGAAATGTTTTATATTGTCTTTTATATTTTAGTCGGAGTTTTCGCTGCATTTTTGTGACCGGACACATATGCACACCAGGCAAGTGCGGAGGGATTTGGGGGCTCGAGCGCATATCATCAATATCATCGTATTATCATCAATAATACTGTGGCCAATAAAACAGAATTTGAATTATAATTAATATAACAACGTGTACAAAACAGTAACAAAGCGCTCAAATGTCGGGAAATTCCCGTTTATCTTTTTCATATCTGTCAGTCAGAAATGTGGTTGCCATGACGTGTTGCTATGGTGCGTGTCTTGCTTGACTGCTCATTCTGACACTGCCTCTTTTTTATTATTTTTTATTCTGCTAATTGTAAAAGAAAAATACAATAAGTTTGTATCTGTAATCCCATATTCATAATTTTGAACAAAGTGTCTGCTTACAACAGCGGTCAGGAACCTCATTCAGTGAAAGCGCTGGACGGCTGGAAAAAAACAAGCCAAACAATCACGATTTTTAAACCTTTTTCATCATTAATCAAAGAAAATTATTCGAAATATATGCTGTCAAGAAGGAGGCAAGAGAGGCAGTGTCTCTTGAAAAAACTGAAAGAGACTATTTATAATATTATAAAAATAAAACAACGTGTGTGTGTATAAGTATGTAAGTATGAAAATTACTAGTTTTTATAAAGTACCACTGTCCAACAGCGACACCTGCAGGTAACGTTACAGCGAGTTGCCTGAGCCCATTAAATTTTAACAGACCCACCAAAGTCGCGCTATGATTGGACGTCGGACAGCGTAGCATGGCATGGGGACGTAATGACGTGCCATTAATCGATCTATGGTCTATAACCCGTTTACTGTCTATGTCTATAACATGTAAAACGGGAACATGAACGGAATATTCTAAAAGCAACTAATGTAAACATTTTAATCAGAATATTGTCTTATTCAGAATAAGGTCAATAATTAGATTAGGCTACTGCTGTCCATGTAAACGGAGTCATTGACTGCGTTTACATGCTCCTTCATAATGCGATTATAATAGGATTTTGACAATATTTAACGTATATTAAACTTTACCTCATGTAAACGCAATACTTCGTTCAAACAAATGCGATATAAGCTTATAATCGTAGTAATCATAGTCACATTAAACTAGGTCACGTACAACGATTTTAATCGCAATAAACAGGCATGTAAACGCCTTAATACCTTGATACCGTGTGTTCACACAACTTCATGAATGAGTGACATTATTCTGAGGTTTTCTCTTCTCCAAATCAATAAACTCTGTCAACACAACCTCGCTGGGCAGTCTCTGCTCCGTATCTTCATCTAGATGGTGCGAAGAACACGACGGCAGCAGTCAAACCATTGCGATGTTCATCACGGCACCGAATAATTTCTAGTAAGCTTCGTCCATAAAAATGTATTATGAATTTGATGCAAGTAGATTAAAACAATGGCCGGCAACATGCATACTGTATGCCTATCTGAGTGTGGTATAACCATGCATACTTATTAGCGAATAATCAGAATAATGAAAATTGCATGTAAATGTTAAACCATCTAGAGTTCAGTAAATCCTGACTGATGGCAGTTCAAGCATGCCAGTGCTCGATCATTGGTTATCGCAATTTGTGGGCTTCTGCTTGTTCTGTAGTGTCCTTGATTTGTTCCTTTGCAGCCTTTATCAGATTTATATAAACACGCCAGGAGTGCTGGGTAGATTACTTACAAATTTTAGTCAGTTACTGATTCCAGATTACATGACAAAAGTTAGTAATGAAATCTAGATTATCTACACATTGCACATAGTCAGTATGCCATAGTCCAGCGGGTGGCTTTTATATCCCAAGGTGTCCGATTCCCAATGCCAACTTAGTCTGAGAGTTGATTCAGACAGACCGGTGTCATCATGTGAGAGCCAGCGCTCCATACTGTCCAACTTTGCTTCCTTTGGCAGATGTGCAATGACACTTGGGATGTTACATGCCCACTGGCGGATCTCGAACCCACCCGATGCCAGAATCTCCCTGAGTTTGTCCACCAACCTTGTGGCTTCGGCTGCCGTTGGCATGCTCTGAAGGCAGTTATCGGCGTAGAAACAGTGTTCTACCGAGTCTCTGACACCATCCTCTGGAACACTGTGATCCCTGACATGCCATTGAAGAGCGAAGGTGGCACAACAAGGTGAGCAGGTGGTGCCAAAGGGCAGGACTTGCCACTCAAAGGTATCAGGGGGATCCTCTCGGCTCATATCTCTCCACACAAACCTGAGAAGTGGCCGGTCTTCTGGCAAGAGCTGGACCTGGTGGAACATACCTCTAATATTGCCACTGATTGTTACAGCTTGTTGCCTAAAGCGCAGCAGAACACCAAGAAGAGTTGCACCCAAAGTCGGTCCTGGAAGAAAGGTAGCGTTCAGATTCAGCCCACAGAACTGGTAGGAACAGTTGAAGACAAGCCAATTCTTCCCATTATGGCAAACTAGGTGATGAGGTATATACCACGATTCAGCGGTCATCGAGATCTCATCTGGGCCCAGTTTTTTGACAGCTCCTGATTGTACTAGCTGGTGGATTGCCTCACAGTAAGCCTTGGCACGTTGAGGGTCCTTAGACAATTGCTTCTCCATACTCAAACTCGGTAGAACGGCCTCTTTGGATGCCTGGAACAGAATACCTGAGAATTCCAGCGACCTCTACCCTCCTTGTCTTTGCTTCCAGGAGCTCTATTGCCTCGTTATCTTGCTTTGAGCTCACCACCATCTTGTCACTCTGGAAAGGCAGCACATCCATCTGCCAGAGTTTCTCAACATTCCTCATCAACTCTGTTGTCTGCGGTGAGACACTGGTAAGGAGACACTGTTGTGCACATGCTGTCCACTGGATAAGATGAGTAGGCCCCTGGAGTCTTGTATGGATAGCTGCTGGTCCTCTTGGAGGGCCCAACCTCACTGGCTCGACTGGAGTGAGCAGATGAGGATGATCTGCTCCTATCAGTACGAGTGGCTTGACATGCTCGAATGGTTCGATGGGGAGTCCTGCCAGGTGCTTATACTACCTCTTCAGCATGGAAACGGGATATGAATGATCCGCCAGACTAAGACGTGGTGAAGTGAATGCCTCTGTAACCCGAAAGCTTCTTCTGGGATGTGCAAGGGGTGATATGCAGAATGAGACAGATGATCCCTTCAACATTTGGACATCCTGACGTATTGTGCGAAGTACAAGATCTTCTTGTCTACCTTGCAATCCAAGCCAGTCAATAGCTTCTGGAAGGAGCAATGTGTGTTCCGATCCGTCATCCAATACTGCGTAGGTGTCAAGAGTACCGTCCTTGTTCCGAAGAAGCATTCTCACAACCTTTAATAGGACACGGGTGGAAGCTGATGGCCGGTCCAGGTAAAGAACCTCGGTACTGGATTTCACCAAACAACTCTCTTCTTTGAGTGGCTCTGCTGCTGGACGGGTGTTCACATCATGAAGGACTCTCAAGTGCTTACCCTGGCACAGGTCACAGAGTCTTTTGAGATCACACTGTGCAGCTTGATGGGACCTTCCACATCTCCAGCATCTCTTATTCACCTTGATCCACTCTATAACTCCCTCCCTGGTCAGCTTCTGAATGGCTGGGCACCTATTCAGGAAGTGTTCTGAACTATCAAAATATGGGCAGTACGGCTTCATCTTGCCTCTCCTTTTGGACTCTGAGGAGCTCTGACCCTCTTGCTTCGTGGTCTTACCATCTGCAGAGCTCTCTGCCCCATGTAGAACAGTAGCTACTAGTCTACCATGTCGTCTCTCAACTCTGTGGTTCAGTGACCCTTGGACCCGGGTGTTGGATGGGAGGTCATAACCCTGACACCACGACTCATACTGGAGCCACTCTGCCATGTCAAGCAGGGTATGAGTAGAGCCAGGTCGATGGAACATCTGGCGGCGTAAATTCGCTCCCAACTTGGGCAGAAGTTTAGTGAGCAGTCGTGCAACGTGTGAGCTGCATCTTAGCTCAACTTCTCCATCAGGGCCCAGGGTCTTCAACATGCCCACTAATGACTGAACATGCTAAGCAAACCTCTCAAAGGCTGCTGTATCTCCCTGCTTTATCTCTGGTGAGTCCATGACAGCAGCATTCCTTTTTAAGGCGACGTGATGTGGCTACCCAAACTTCTCATCCAGTGCGGCCATTGTGTCCAAGTATGGCATAGGCGAGCTGATGTATGAGTCTGCTATAAGGCAAGCCTCCTCCGACCTCAGATGGTCCACGAGAACTTGATATTTGAAAAGCTCAATGGCATCCCTTGGCAAGAGATTCGTTAGGGCAAGCTTCAATCTGGAGAACTCCATGGGGTCCCTATGGATGAAGAGGGGGATTTTCGTTGGCCCACGGTATTCCTTCTCTTCCCCAATAGCTGATGAAGGCTGGTATGGTAGGCCTCGGGAGGGGGTACGCTGACTCATGTGAGGCCTTGGAAAATGTCTAGGTGGAGGCCCAGGTTCAGTCCATTCCTTGACAGGAGGAGTGCTGGTAACTGGTGAATAATACTTCATCCATGGCGTCGAAGACCGAGCATCATGAAGCTTCCTAACTGGTGGTCTCTTAGGGGTTGAGGACAACAGGCTGGTTCAGTAGAGGGCCATGGTGGAAGCTGTAGCCAGTCATCATACTCCTCTTCTCTTTGGGTCAGAAAGTCATCCTGTACAGGAGGTGGTGGTACTGGCCATGGTTCTATTGCAGATTCTTGGAGACCACCTCTCCCTCTGAATACACCACTGCTGTACATGACTGCTCTGCATGTTCTCTTCGGATCGGCTTAAAGATGTGTTCTCTCTACACATCTCATACAGCTCATTACCTTCCTCTGCATAAGGTGTCGGAGTGTCTGTCCACTCTACACGTAGGCCGGTTGAACTTGTATCATAGCTGGGAAAGTACTCATGCTCACTCTGAGTCCCACTGAACCTGACGAGGGGACCTTGAGGCATGTACGCTTCTATCATGGTGAGAGCTCCACCCCTCTAGCCTGTACATATGCTGTACTGAACTTGTGTGAGGTGAGACATGTGTCTGTCGTCTCACTAGACCAACCTCATAGTCTTCAAGATATTGTTGGTGGTCTACGTTGCCGCTTAGGTCAGGTTGATGGGATCCAGGATGCTTCACCGCTTTGTTGTATGTTCCCAGGACAACTGCGCCTCCGGCTCAAAGGACCAAATGTAGCTGAGGGGCTAAGGACTGTAAGGTGCTAATTGTTTCTAAGGAGGTGGAGTTGGTCCGGGTGTGCCGGTTAGAACACCAAAGTCGGAGAAGGAATCCAGTTCAACAGATTTATTGGTACAAAGCATATGCAGAGGGGGAGCCAGGGTATCGTGGTTAGCATTAATCAGTGTTCTCCGTTCACATACAGAAGACGAACATGAATACGAGTGCAGAATGGTATTGTCTGTTGCTTTGTGTCCATAGAAGTGTATCAGCATATGTGTGTGTGTGGTTTTCTCTCTGGACGCACACTACTTTAAACACTTAAAGGGACCTAATGATGACAGTATAACTGCCGTCTGACATGGAGTCTGCCTGGCTCTTTCGTTCTCGCTGAACTCAGGCGATAGCAGATACTAGACTGATCGCGTGCGCACGGCGCTGTGAAGTCCTCCACCGAATGCCCTGCATTCCGCCAAAATAAAAGTCCCCGCAATCAGGGGGAAAGTGCTATTGTGCATCAACGTCATATACTGTCCACTGTTAATGAGACTTTCACACAGATGGCAACGTAGCCTATAGAACACTAGTGGAAATCTCATCCTTTTCCTGCACTGCTTTCACTCGTTTGAGCCCAGGGCTTTTGAGAGGGGTGTGAGGCATTGTCTGCTGTCGAACATCTTTAAAGGGGTGGTAAAACACGATTTCACTTTTCTAACTTTAGCTAGTGTGTAATGTTGCTGTTTGAGCATAAACAACATCTGCAAAGTTACAACGTCCAAAGTTTAAAGCAAAGGGAGATATTTGCTTTTAAAGAAATCAATTTCTAAGGACTACAGCAAACGGTTGGTAGGGACTATAGACATTCCTCCAGGGTTGCTGACATCACCAACCTCAATATTTACATAAACCCCTCCTCCAAGAATATTAAATAAAGGGGGGCGAGGCCATTTTTTATTGCTTTGGAGAAGAGTTGTTGTGGTATAGTTAGTAGGCTGGAGTGTTGTTGCTGCAATGCCGACGAAACACTGTTATTTTCCTCTGAATTGCAGGTCCACATTGTTCAGCCTTCCTGGGGACGGGGGAGTTAGGATCAGTGGTTAAAATGTATTTTTAACTCGGTCCTTCATAATTATTATCCAAATCTCGCTCTCTGTGCTGCACATTTTACAGAGGAAAGCTTCCACAATCTTTGCAAGTTCAATGCAGGATTCGCACAACAGCTTGTCCTGAAAGATGGAGCAGTTCCAACTTTAAAAAACAGAACCTGGTTACAGGCCACAACCTGTAAGTATGATTTATTTTTCATCGATGTGTTTTCCTGTAATAGTTCGTATTGTTAATTGTACGTTGTAGCAAGGAAGTAAACAAATGACAACGCTGTGTGGCTCTGCAAACCAGTTTGTTAAACGCTCATTCATACTTAACGTTATCCAACAAACACCTAACGTTACAAACTTTTTAAAATCTCAACAGCGACCTTGGAATTAGTATAAATTATTCTTTGATTAGAGCTTTTATGTATTGTTTATCTACATGCTTGTTTATCTACAGGCATGTTTGATTTGGCTACTATAGTAAAGCCAATGTTTAGTGTTCGTTTTGGGTTAATAGTTCTTGCGGCAGATATTTGCCTATAATCACTAGAATCAACATTGTTTCTAATACTACGAAAGCACAGACTACCGGTAAAGGTAAGGGGTGTGACGTTTCCGAAAAACGTGCACTAGGTGGTTAGTAAATCAAAACACACTGGGCCAGCTAACCCATCTGAGCCCATTGCGTATTTTTGAAGGACCGGCTTCATAGAACCCGGAAACCATCAAACCGTTTTTACAAGGAGGGACAGAGCAGTGTAGAATAAAGGTAAAATATATGAAAAAGAATGCAATTTTTTAAAAACGAAGCATGAACACATGTTACAGTGCACCCCACAAACACAACCAAGCCTTTGAAAGAATGTGTTTTACCACCCCTTTAAAAGGGTTCAAGCGGTTTAAGATTGACTGCATGTGCCAGTTCTGTAGGATAGTTTCCTTTTAACTTGTGCACAAACGTTACAATGAAGTGTTTGCACATCATACACATTATAAGCATCTAAATATTTATATTTATATACCTTCAGTTTCTCTTTACTATACACGCTCGTTTGGGTGTAGATGTCAGGCCACTCAACCGGCGGTCCTGTCAGATCGTCCATTCATAGAGTGAGCTACAGCTTGGCTAATCTGGTTCTGTCCATTAAAGTTAACTTTTTTAAATAACAGTCGCGGTCCCGGTTAGTGAGTGGCCTTATATATTTAATTAAAAATTGATTTATATCATAAAATCACTGTTAAAAACCGGCTAACAAAACTTGCTAGCTAGTGTTAGTGAAGTGGTCAGGGGGAATCGTTCTGCCTCCACTTAAGCCCCGCCCACTAAAAACGTCACAATGTTTACTAACTAAAAAGAGTCAACTGGGACTAACTACCGCTGGGGGCGAGCGAGACTCTTTAGCTTAACTTTCAGGACTCTTGTGCTATATATTTGGTTACCCAGCACTGCGCCAGAGAAATAAGAGTTACGTTCATTTAAATTGTGTCAGTTCTTACAGATTTATTCATAATTCATTGGCATGCCCTGAACGAGAATGACAAACATGACGACCTTAAATGGAAAAGCCTATTTCAATCAATAGTAGGCCTACAGCAGATTAATTTCTTTCACAAATGAGATGTCGAAATGCAGTTTACGCGGTGTTTATGCAATTGTTTAAGACATATGCTGCCTGTTATATTTTCACATGCAAAATATAGCTAATATAGACCTTTTCCTGTAGGAACTTATTCCTAAAGGCTACTAAAAAAAAAAAAAAAAAAAAACGAATGGTGTCGGGTTATGTATCAGTGCCCGAGACAGCAAGCCTATGTTTAGCAGTTTAAATTAATCGGGTGATTTCTGGGAAAAAACCCCAAGCGGTGCACAGCGCATACTTTCACTTTCACTTGGCAGCCAGAGATAGTCTGTTGTTAACAGAGCGTGTTTGGGGATGACTAAACTAACAGCAAATGTAATGACGGGAGGAGCCTAGCAGGTTTGTGCAGTGCATACATTACATTCATTAAGAACGGTACAGTCGCTTTCTGCTGTTAAACAACACATCTCTAACGGCAATTTCAGTAAGGTATCAAACATTCATATTTAATCTTTATGTATTATATTTTATGTGTACGTTTGAAATCGCGAGAATGGTTTTGTTTTATTTACTTATTTATTTTCTTGTGTTTTGTTGTTCTTCTGCAGAGACATGGCGTGCCGCGGGTTAATGTCCGCTCCGGTGTGTCTCATTGAAAATGATGAAAATGGGAAGCTTTGTGTTAGGAAACAGGCCAAAGACATACTGGATGGGATCAAGCAGCCGGTGGTGGTGGTGTCTGTGGTTGGACTGTATCGTACGGGGAAGTCCTACCTCATGAATCGCCTGGCAGGACAACAGTCCGGTGAGAAAAAAAAAACTTATGAAAGCCTTTTTCTTGTGCAGTGATATAACAAGGACACGGTTAATGTATGTGTAAAAGAGTTACTGTATTAAGATGGGAGCATATAGGCCTACATGTTAACAATTAAAAATTACAAATATAAGTGTAATTCTAATAACTATATTCTAATATTTGTGCTCTGAAAATTATTCACAAATTCATAAAAATGCATTTCATAAACCTTAAATTAAAATTTACTCACAATTTATTTAATGGGGCATATAAAGTAAACACTTTTAAAGTGAAATAACCATCCTGAGATCTTAGTATTAAAAATAAAAAAGTATTAAAGGCACACTATGTAAGATTTTTTTGGATTAAAATATCCAAAAACCACTAGAACAATGTTATATATTTGTTGTCTTGTGTACTTGCATTACATTTCCAAGAATGTTTAAATCCATAGAAACAAGCTATTTTAACCAGGACACTGACTGTGTTTGCCTATATGACATCATACCCACGTCTCATAGTGCAGCGAGTGTCTCATAGTGCAGCGAGTGTCTCATAGTGCAGAAAGTGTCTCATAGTGCAGAAAGTGTCTCATAGTGTCATAGTGCAAAAGTGTCTCATAGTGCAACAAGTGTCTCATAGTGCAGAAAGTGTCTCATAGTGCAACAAGTGTCTCATAGTGCAACAAGTGCAGCAAGTGTCTCATAGTGCAAGTGTCAAGTGTCTCTCATAGTGCAACAAGTGTCTCATAGTGCAGCAAGCAGCAAGTGTCTCATAGTGCAGCAAGTGTCTCATAGTGCAGCAAGTGTCTCATAGTGCAGCAAGTGTCTCATAGTGCAGCAAGTGTCTCATAGTGCAGCAAGTGTCTCATAGTGCAGCAAGCAGCAAGTGTCTCATAGTGCAGCAAGTGTCTCATAGTGCAACAAGTGTCTCATAGTGCAACAAGTGTCTCATAGTGCAGCAAGTGTCTCATAGTGCAACAAGTGTCTCATAGTGCAGCAAGCAGCAAGTGTCTCATAGTGCAGCAAGTGTCTCATAGTGCAGCAAGTGTCTCATAGTGCAGCAAGTGTCTCATAGTGCAACAAGTGTCTCATAGTGCAGCAAGTGTCTCATAGTGCAACAAGTGTCTCATAGTGCAGCAAGCAGCAAGTGTCTCATAGTGCAGCAAGTGTCTCATAGTGCAACAAGTGTCTCATAGTGCAACAAGTGTCTCATAGTGCAACAAGTGTCTCATAGTGCAACAAGCAGCAAGTGTCTCATAGTGCAGCAAGTGTCTCATAGTGCAGCAAGTGTCTCATAGTGCAGCAAGTGTCTCATAGTGCAGAAAGTGTCTCATAGTGCAACAAGCAACAAGTGTCTCATAGTGCAGAGAGTGTCTCATAGTGCAACAAGTGTCTCATAGTGCAGCAAGTGTCTCATACTGCAGAAAGTGTCTCATAGTGCAACAAGCAACAAGTGTCTCATAGTGCAGAGAGTGTCTCATAGTGCAACAAGTGTCTCATAGTGCAGCAAGTGTCTCATACTGCAGAAAGTGTCTCATAGTGCAACAAGCAACAAGTGTCTCATAGTGCAGAGAGTGTCTCATAGTGCAGAAAGTGTCTCATAGTGCAACAAGCAACAAGTGTCTCATAGTGCAGAGAGTGTCTCATAGTGCAACAAGTGTCTCATAGTGCAGCAAGTGTCTCATACTGCAGAAAGTGTCTCATAGTGCAACAAGCAACAAGTGTCTCATAGTGCAGAGAGTGTCTCATAGTGCAGCAAGTGTCTCATAGTGCAGAAAGTGTCTCATAGTGCAACAAGTGTCTCAGTGCAGAAAGTGTCTCAGTGCAGAAAGTGTCTCAGAGTGCAACAAGTGTCTCATAGTGCAACAAGTGTCTCATAGTGCAACAAGTGTCTCATAGTGCAACAAGTGTCTCATAGTGCAACAAGCAGCAAGTGTCTCATAGTGCAGAAAGTGTCTCATAGTGCAGCAAGTGTCTCATAGTGCAGCAAGTGTCTCATAGTGCAGAAAGTGTCTCATAGTGCAACAAGCAACAAGTGTCTCATAGTGCAGAGAGTGTCTCATAGTGCAGCAAGTGTCTCATAGTGCAGCAAGTGTCTCATACTGCAGAAAGTGTCTCATAGTGCAACAAGTGTCTCATAGTGCAGAAAGTGTCTCATAGTGCAACAAGTGTCTCATAGTGCAGAAAGTGTCTCATATTGCAGAAAGTGTCTCATAGTGCAGCAAGTGTCTCATAGTGCAACAAGTGTCTCATAGTGCAGAGAGTGTCTCATAGTGCAGCAAGTGTCTCATAGTGCAGAAAGTGTCTCATAGTGCAACAAGTGTCTCAGTGCAGAAAGTGTCTCAGTGCAGAAAGTGTCTCAGAGTGCAACAAGTGTCTCATAGTGCAACAAGTGTCTCATAGTGCAACAAGCAGCAAGTGTCTCATAGTACAGAAAGTGTCTCATAGTGCAGCAAGTGTCTCATAGTGCAGCAAGTGTCTCATAGTGCAGAGAGTGTCTCATAGTGCAGCAAGTGTCTCATAGTGCAGCAAGTGTCTCATAGTGCAGCAAGTGTCTCATAGTGCAGCAAGTGTCTCATAGTGCAGAAAGTGTCTCATATTGCAGAAAGTGTCTCATAGTGCAGCAAGTGTCTCATAGTGCAACAAGTGTCTCATAGTAGCCGCCGTTGAATGCACAGAGATGCATTATAACATAACTTTCAACACACTGCGTACACATGACCGGAAAAAGTGAAAGCGGTCGTCTGCAGCATAATAAATGTGAAATCCAGGGCTGTGGACAAAATGTTTTTTTTTAAATGGAAACGGTGCTGCGTTGAACACCCTGTTCTGATGACGCAAGATTTGCAACTATGGCAGGCCATTCTTTGTGTTCTTTTTGAAGAATTTTTGGAGCCTAATGAAATCGATATAAATACATGTTTATTACTGCAAAATACGCTCAATGTTGCCATCCAGAATAAAAGAGAAAATCCCAATCGAGTGAAGGGATTTGTGTAAACTGTGGTTCCTAATTATTGTGATCCAACATTTGCCTCGCATTTGAGGATGAAAAGACAAACACTTAAGGTGAAGGATAATCCACCGCTTACCTCCGAGACTGTATTATGATCTATATGACCTTATTTTTACTGTGAGTATTAGGCTTATCATTATTGCTGATCACTGTTGTATATTGTAATATTTACTATTATATAATCAGAGGAGTATAGAAAAGGTTATGAACGTGTCACTTCACAATACAATAGCAAAATATATGAATGTTTAGTGCACGTCCAAGATAACTGCCATACTTTTCGTGCAATAAATCCCGCCTCTTGTTTTCGGGCGCATTCTCATCGGCCTGAATGAAGACAATGATGGGAAGAAATAAATAAAAAATAAAAAAAGTAAACAGCTCAGCCATTTAAATATCACTGCTTTATGTCACGTCAAATCAAACTTGAAATGGCCTGAAAACATGATGACTGTAAGGTGGTTTTAGTGAGCAAGCGCTTGGGGAAATTAAAGGTACATCTCTGTGTCTGTGACCAGTGTGTACAAGCTTGATGACTGATGAAAATTATTTGACTTTTAAAAAGAAAAGCTGAACATTAGTTCACAAATAATATACATTGTTTAAATTGGTACTGCCTTTAGTTTTTATTTTTAAATAAATGTAAAATGTGTAAAAACACTACCTTGATGAAATTTATTCTTGGTTTTAATAAATAGAACATTACACAGTTAGTGCAAAATTGTATTTGGTCTCTCTTTTTTGTGTGTAACAGGGATCAATTTTAAAACACCAATGCACACCACTGATATATACATATAAATACATTTAGACCACTTAACTTAGTGTTTGCTATCAGGATGTGAAGAGATTTTCAACCAGCATAACAAAAAATGTTTATGGAACAAATCACCTACCCTGCCTTTAAGTTGTTTTTTTTGGCGTCATTTTTTTAAATTATTATTTTTATTTCTTAAGAAATAAAGAAACTATTCATATATTCAAAAAATGTTTGTCGGCTTGTGTTTTTTGACAAGCATAAAACAGGAAATTGCATAACAAACAGGATGTCATCTTAAGATTTTCTTTGAAATCGTATGTTTTTTCAGAAACATATAGAACCAATGTGAATATTAACGCAAGTATTATATTTATTGAGTTCTCAAGATTCAAGAGTTTTATTTGTCACATACACAGTTATATACAACCAGAACAGGAGTTCTGGATTGGTGACTAGATTTAAAGATTTGTTTTCATTCATTTTCTTTCATTGTCATTGTGGCTCAGGCTTTGCTCTCGGCAGCACTATTGAATCAAAGACCAAAGGCATCTGGATGTGGTGTGTCCCTCACCCTAATAAAAAAGGACACACTCTAGTGCTGCTGGACACAGAGGGACTGGGTGATGTGGACAAGGTGAGGAGGAAGACACTACAGCATCCGTAGTAAAGTTCTCTATAGTCTACCAAAACCTACCATCTTGTGCTTTCAGTTTCCATTGATTAGATGAGAATTCACTGCACAGACTCATTTTAGACTTTACACATTATTTTTAAAATGAATGGTCTTTTGCTAGTAAAGATAAATACAAACCTGATTCCAAAAAAGTTGGGACACTGTACAAATTGTGAATAAAAACAGAATGCAATGTAGTTTCAAATTTCAATATTTTATTCAGAATACAACATAGATGACATATCAAATGTTTAAACTGAGAAAATGTATCATTTTAAGGGAAAAATAAGTTTTAAATTACATGGCATCAACACATCTCAAAAAAGTTGGGACAAGGCCATGTTTCCCACTGTGTGGCATCCCCTCTTTTTATAACAGTCTGCAAACGTCTGGGGACTGAGGAGACAAGTTGTTGTTCTAGAACTTAGATATACCTTTCAGCATTGATGGTGCCTTTCCAGATGTGCAAGCTGCCCATGCCACACGCACTCATGCAACCCCATACCATCAGAGATGCAGGCTTCTGAACTGAGCGCTGAGAACAACTTGGGTTGTCCTTGTCCTCTTTAGTCCGGATGACATGGCGTCCCAGTTTTCCAAAAAGAACTTCAAATTTTGATTCGTCCGTCCACAGAACAGTTTTCCACTTTGCCACAGTCCATTTTAAATGAGCCTTGGCCCAGAGAAAACGCCTGCGCTTCTGGATCATGTTTAGATATGGCTTCTTTTTTGACCTGTAGAGTTTTAGCCGGCAACGGCGAATGGCACGGTGGATTGTGTTCACCGACAGTGTTTTCTGGAAGTATTCCTGAGCCCATGTTGTGATTACCATTACAGTAGCATTCCTGTATGTGATGCAGTGCCGTCTAAGGGCCCGAAGATCACGGGCATCCAGTATGGTTTTCCGGCCTTGACCCTTACGCACAGAGATTGTTCCAGATTCTCTGAATCTTTGGATGATATTACGCACTGTAGATGATGATAACTTCAAACTCTTTGCAATTGTTCTCTGAGAAACTCCTTTCTGATATCGCTCCACTATTTTTGGCCAAATTGGTGATCCTCTGCCCATCTTGACTTCTGAGAGACACTGCCACTCTGAGAGGCTCTTTTTATACCCAATCATGTTGCCAATTGACCTAATAAGTTGCAAATTGGTCCTCCAGCTGTTCCTTATATGTACATTTAACTTTTCCGGCCTCTTATTGCTACCTGTCCCAACTTTTTTGGAATGTGTAGCTCTCATGAAATCCAAAATGAGCCAATGTTTGGCATGACATTTCAAAATGTCTCACTTTCAACATTTGATATGTTATCTATATTCTATTGTGAATAAAATATAAGTTTATGAGATTTGTAAATTATTGCATTCCTTTTTTATTCACAATTTGTACAATGTCCCAACTTTTTTGGAATCGGATTAGTAAGTGGCCACTTATTCTGCAGCTGACGGACTGTTTATGCTGTTTATGTTTCAGGGGGATGAGAAACATGACACGTGGATCTTCTGTCTGGCTGTTCTTCTCAGTAGCTCTCTAGTGTACAACAGCTTAGGGGTCATTGACAACACGGCACTGGAAAAGCTGCAGTATCCTTTTCTCATGCACACTAAACAAACAATTAACATGCACATCCACTGTAATAAATTAAAAACACTCTCTCATAGCATTAGTGTAATTCTTCCTAAACGGCACTGAATGTAGCTACGTTACAGAGCTGACGGAGAACATTCGTGTGAAGGCAGAAGTGAGTCAACACGAGGATGATTCGGCAGATTTCATGCGCATTTTCCCATCGTTTGTCTGGGCCGTTCGTGACTTTACTCTGGAACTGAAAAAGGATGATAAACCAATAACATCAGACGAGTATCTGGAGAGCGCATTGAAACTCAAATCAGGTGAGATAAAGAGTTGACATTAAACACATACAGTACATACTGTTTTACTAACAGGCAAAACCACCATCACAGACAATGTTTGTCCTGTTGAAAACATTTTAGACCAACTTGAACTAGATTACAGTAAATTCTACAATGGTCTTAAAGCTACAGTGTAAACTGTGCAGCTAGTGACACACTAGTCATAATTGCAGAAATAATGACAGTCTCCAAAATCTCCAAAACCTAATTATTTTATTATCTTATTTTAGGTAACTCAGCTCAGACTGAGCGGTATAACCTTCCCCGCCGCTGTCTGCGCAATTTCTTTGCGGTGAGAAAGTGCTTTGTGTTCCCTCGGCCGGCTAGTACGCAAAATATGAGGAAAATGGAGCAACTGACAGAGGGTGAACTGGAATCAGAGTTCCTTGAACGGGCAAATACGTTTTGCTGTTACATTTATGACAATGCAGAGCCAAAAGTTGTCAGCGGAGGTCGTACAATTAATGGATCAGGTGTGTGCTGCCTTAGAATACTTTATTTATCAATTTTAAAAGTTTTGAATCTCTTTTGAGAAGTAATGTTCAAAGGACTGTGTATAAAAAAACAAATGACTGACTGAACTATCGAGTTGTCTTTCCTGACAGCTCTGGGGAATCTTGCTGAGGTTTACGTAGAGGCAATCCGCACCGGGAAGGTTCCATGTCTAGAGAACGCAGTCGTGTCTCTGGCTAAGATCCAGAACAAACGTGCAGTGGACCAGGCCCTGGAGTCTTACATGACCGAGATGCTCTGCACGGCTGAGCTTCCTATGGACCCTGCAGATCTGGCCAACATCCACACAGTCGCAGAGAAGAAGGCCATTGAAGGTTTCATCACCATGTCCTTCAATGACAATGACCAGATCTACCAACAAGAGCTCATGGTAAATTTTAATTCTTGTTGTATTCTGTTTTAATTGTCATAATAGCGGTAGCATTTAGCTAGATTTAGCTAACGTCATACATTTATAGAAATGTTCCATGTTTAATACAAGAGAAGCTCCATAATGTGGATTACCATAGAAAATAATTGTTACCCTTTCATAAGTTATTTAAAAAAAAATACAAATGTTGTTAACTTGCATTATTTAAATATTAGTTTACAAACTTCTGCGAGCGCTTCTGAACAGAAAAGTCAAAAGAGAACCATCACAAACACGAAAAATGCATCCACAAATGCAATTATTTAAAAACATTGCTGTTTTTAAGATTTACATATTCCAGTTGTGACAAATTGAAATGAGTAATCTTTAAATGGTGTACATATTATGAATTTTTCATGAGGATAAAAGACAATATACTTGGACACATGCACGTGATAATGTTTTATCTCTGGCAAGATTGGATAGATTGTATGTGTTTAAGCATCGTTCTGGTATTTTTAATTTTACGTATTTTTTCCTATTGGTTTTTCTGATCATTGCGTTGTACAGTGCTCTTTTATTTTTTATTCTGTACAGCCTAAAAGTGCCTAGTGACATTTTAATTTAACTGTTAGATAAGAAGGATTTTATATGCACTTTTAAATTGTTTTGGGCTGATTACAGAACAAAAAAGATATATTGTCAATCAGTACAAAAATGGTGGGATTTTGGCAAAATACAGATGAAACGGTATTGTCAGCAGTATGCTCACAACAGCACCAAAGTTTTACATCAATCAATGAAAGATTTAGAGGCTGACATATTTAAAAATACAGGAATTGACAGAATCAACAAAACAACAAAGTTATTTAAAAATTCTTTCTAAAAAAAAAAAAAAAAAAAGAGAGAATCCATTGGCAGAATTATTTGGGGTTAAAACACAGTTGGTTAAAATGTTAGTCCGGTCAAGATTTGTAAGTCTTGACCAGATGGATGTACCTTCAAAGTATTTTTTGAAAGGAAAAATGGACAAAAAAGAATCATTCACGCTTTGCGATCTGCAGAAGGAATTTTATCGTCCAATCCTGTAGTGAAGGAGGACAATTGTTTTTTGGTTTTTTTTATGAGAAACTGTGTGAAATGAATTAGGACCATATCAATGAGAGTGTCTTCTTCAAGGATTCACCGACGGTGTCTGATGAAGCTAATGCAGAGATTTCAGGTGCGCTTAGCCTGGGAGAACTCCATAAGGCTGTTCAGAGCATGAAGTCCAGAAGGGTGCCTGGAATTGATGGCATACCAATAGACTTATATAAATGTTTTTGGGAAGTTTTAGGAGAGGGTCTCTTAGAAGTACTCAATGATAGTCTGGATGAACGTCTTCTACCTTTGAGTTGCCGGAGAGCAGTCCTGACTCCCCTTCCCAAAAAAGGAGACCTCACAGAGATAGATATATATATATATATAATAAACTTTCACTTCTGTGTAGTGACTATAAACTTCTTTCAAAGATTTTAGCAAACAGACTAATCTCAAGTTATGAATAAAGTGATAACCTACTGTGTCCCCAAAAGTTACATTTTTGATAATATTTCCCTTATGATGTCTCTAAGTTATGAAATGGTGACATTGGATTGATTTTGCTGGACCAAGAAAAAGCATTTGACAGAGTTGAACATGCATACTTATGGGAAACTTTAAAAGCTTTTGGTTTTAGTAAAAGTTTTACAGACAAAATTAAAATTTTGTATAGTGATGTTGAGAACATGCTTAAAATGAATGCCTTTTAAAGTTTTTAGAGGTGTGAGGCAGGGATGCCCGTTCTCTGGAAGGCTATATTCATTAGCAATAGAACCTTTGTTGCAACAATTGAGAAAAAATGTACAAGGTTTTAATTTTCCTAATTCTGGAAATAGTATAAGCCTCTCTGCATATGCTGATGGTGTTTTAGTGTTTGTTAGTCAACAGAGTGATGTGCAGGTTTTAATGAGTGTACTTGATGATTTTAAAAAACTGCTAAAATTAATTGGGGGAAAAAGTGATGCGCTACTAAAAGGAGATTGGAAAAGAGATTTTTTTCCCCTTCCTCCTGGTTTAGTATGGAAGAAAGGAGGTTTTAAATGGGGGGTCTTATATTTTTTTTTTTTTAAGATATGAAGCAACTGTACAAAAAAAATTGGGAAGGAGCTCTTGAAAAAGTTAAAGGTTGACTGGAAAAATGAAAGTGGTTAATTCCAAATATGTCATATAGAGGTCGAAGCTTAGTTATAAATAATTTAGTAGCTTCCTCTTTATGGCATAAGCTAACCTGCATAGATCCTCCTATGCGTCTGTTAGCACAGATTCAAGCGACTTTGGTTGATTTTTTTTTTTCTGGGACAAATTATATTGGGTTCCTCAGAGTGTATTGTTTTTACCCAAAGAAGAAGGGCAGGGATTGATACATCTTCAGAGTAGAACAGCAGCTTTTCGTTTACAGTTTTTGTAAAGACTTCTAAATGGCTCAGTAGCGTCCATGCTGGAAAGTAGTTGCATGTAAAATACTACAAAAGCTTGGAAATTTGGAAATGGACAGAAAGATTTTCTTTATGGATTTCTCAAAACTGAACATTAATGGAATTCCTTCTTTTTTTTTTTTATCAGAATATTTTTATATTAAGTGTGGAATGTGTTCAAAGTACAAAGAGAAGGACATTTTAAATCTCTTTACTGGCTCCTTGAAGAACCACTAATATATGGAGCACGCTTTGAATTAACAGAAAATGATTGCACAATTCCTGGACTCACTCAAACACTTGTGGCGTCCAAAATATGTACAATGGAGAGTCTAGTTACTTTGATAGGACCAGACTTTGTGAATACGGAAAGAGTTTAGGCGCTTTGAAATGAATGTGGGACACGAGCTGATAGACACCTTTTCGAATATCTTTGTCTTCATGTTTTCTCCTGCTGTTGCAAAGCAACACTTGTTGTAAAAGGTCTGAAGGGCGAATTTTATCTTCCACAGGATCAAGACATTTAGGCTATGTTTGATTATGCACTGCCAGAGAAAACGAAAGTAAAATCGCCGGTGTGTGAAATGCAAACAAAATTCAAATAAACTTGACGCGCCTTACCAAGTCTAATAATAAGCACAAACTGTGTTAAATACAATTTGAAGTAAAAAGGTATTCGTCCTACAGTGTTTTTTCTACTTTACCACAGTGAAGGATGTGAATGGGTATAATAGACTTAATTATAAGCAAAGAGTGAAGCGAGTGAGAGATATCACGCGAGTGAAGATTTGGGAAAAGAAACGAGATGTCCATGTCCAGTGGGATAAAATGGACTAACGTTAGGCCTATTGTTAAAATTCACGGAAATCGGAAAATCGGGTAACCAGATCTCAAAACAATAAAAAAGCTGGCAAATCTTAAATTGGCCTCAGCCTACCTCTCTCATTCGGCATGAATCCAAAGCCTATGTTTCCATGGCTGCGATGTAACAGTTAACTTAACTGCAAATGTATTTCCTTTGTAAACAAAGCTTTGTGCTTCACTCCTGTGGTAATATTCACGTAAAACATTAACATACTAAACACTGTGTTAATAGCGAAATTACAGTTTTACGTTGAAAATAGTATTTATGTAAAGAAATAAAATAAAAAGAGCACAACTCTTCTTAAGTGGAAGGAAGCTAACTTACTTTTTTACCTCATGTGCAACCTAGCGCGGATGAGTCCACTTATTTGGGTTAGTAAAATAACGAAATTACAGTTTTTAAGTAGAAAATAGTATTTATGTAAAGAGATAGTAAAATACAGATATATCTTCCCAGCCGGCATTTCAACGTTAACTCACCATTGAATCAACGTTGGATTACCTTTAGATTTTGCAAATTGGATCAACGTTAATATTGTGATGTTGTTTCACCACCCTCTTACCTTCAGCATGGATGAATACACAATTTTACATTAAATTACAATCTAGTTTGCGTTTGAATGAACATGACAATATTATTGTTTTACTGTACATACACTTAAAAATGTTTAATGTTTGACATGTTTTAGTATTTTGTAACAGATAGACCTCAGTCCCTCTAAAGAGGCATTCCATAAGAACACTAAGTTTTAAAGATAAATCAAGAAATGTAGTAATCCTCTTCCTCCAAAGTCGTTGACTGTGGTGGTTGTGAATGGGATGACTGACGAGGGATGTCGAAGAGGGAGGGTGATATTTCTGACCTGGAACTGCCTTTTACATTTACATTTAGTCATTTAGCAGACGCTTTTATCCAAAGTGACTTACAAATGAGAGCAATAGAAGCAACTAAAAACAGTCAAGGGCAACAATATGCAAGTGCTCAGTTAATCTAGCACAGAACACATAGGACAGAACATTTATTTATGTCTATTTATTATTTTTTTAAATAGACAAACAGAAAACGAATAGAGTGATAAGTGCAATTCTTTATTGGTCAGATGCTGCTGGAAAAGATGCATTTTAAGATATTTTTTTCAAAATGGCTACCGACTCGGCTGCTCGAATTGAGACAGGCAGGTCATTCCACCAGGTGGGAACAGTCCAGGAAAAGGTCCTTGTGAGGGATTTCATGCCTCTTTAGGATGTACAAGGCGCCGCTCACTTGCAGAACGCAAGCTTCTGGAGGGTGTGTAAGTCTGAACAAGCGAGTTTAGGTATGTTGGTGCAGAGCCAGTGGTTGCCTTGTAGACGAGCACCAGTGCCTTGAATTTGATTCGAGTGGCTATTGGCACCAAGTGCAGACTGATGAAGAGAGGGGTGATGTGCGCTCTCTTCGGCTCATTAAAGACCACTCTCGCCGCTGCATTCTGGTTCAGTTGCAAGGGTTTGATAGTGCATGCTGGAAGGCCTGCTAGAAAAGCATTACAGTAGTCCAGTCTGGAGAGAACAAGAGCTTGTACCAGGAGTTGTGTGGCCTGCTCTGAGATTAGGGTCTAATCTTCCTAATGTTGTATAAGGCAAATCGGCAGGACCGGGTTGTTGCAGTAATGTGGTCAGTGAATTTTAGCTGATCATCAAATCACAACTCCAAGGTTCCTGGCTGTCCTGGACGGAGTTATGGATGATGAACTGAGCTGAATGGAGAGAGTATGGTGAAGTGCTGGGTTGGCTGAGACCACAAGGAGTTCTGTCTTTGCCAGATTGAGTTGAAGGTGTTGTTCCTTCATCCAGGGAGAATTATCTGTCAGGCAGGCAGCGATACGAGCACCAACTGTGGGATCATCTGGTTGAAATGAGAAGTAGAGTTAGGTGTCATCAGCATAGCAGTGATCGGGAAAGCCATGTTTCTGGATGACAGATCCCAGTGATGACATGTAGATGGAGAAGTGGTCCAGGCACTGAGCCCTGGGGAACTCCAGTAGCCTTTTGTGCAGAGGAGAAGCGTAGAACAGTTTGAGAATGGACACAGGCCAGGAGCCTGCAACAGAACTGTGTTGGTGGAAAAGGCATATCGGAGCATGTGACTGCCTGCCTGAGTTTTGTTAAAAGCTGGAGACAGCATCAAATTTTGATGCAGCCACCTTGTAATTCACTATGCAGGAAAAATAAAACCCTGCCTTACATTAAATACATACAGAGCCCTGCACATGGCATGCAAGAAAAATAAAGTAATCATGCGCACAACTTACTAATTAGTTCCCTCGATTTACTAAATCATGATTTATAAATCGAGGAAACAAAATAGTAAATTGTGTGCACGATTTAGCCTACTATTTTTTTTTTCCTGCATGTCATGTCCGGGGCTCTGTAAATACATTTAATATGTAAAAGGAGAAAAGCCTTATTCAATGCTTAGACAGAATGGACACATAGCGTAGTTGTGCTTTAGGTGATCCAAGACAGTTGCAGCTCAAGGTCCTTTCTGGTGCCGTCCCATCTCCCTTCACTTGTCCACTCTCTGTACTACTGTGCATAAATAAAAACAAAAACAGCATTAAACATTAGCGCGTATCTTCCAAAGCAGGTTTATATTGTTTAAATATATATATTATTAATTGTATAAAGAAACATTACACTTTTAATACAGAATCCTAACTATACTTTGTATTAAGTAAATAAATTAAAATCAACTTAAATACATTTGTATTCAATTAAGTATTCGAAAAATCACAAAATGTTAATATATCAACTAAAGAAGCGACAGTGAGGCAGAGAACAAATCTCTTACCAAATTGCCAGTAATCAGCCAGATGGAAAGAAATGGTTCACTGAAAAGTCATACAAACAAATAAATACATACCTTTGAGTGGAACAGTATGGAGTCTGTCTCACTGACAAACATAACTCAAAACAGACCTAGAGAAATAAAATTGATTTATGACCATGATATCCTGTTATCATAATAGTTAAATGAATTCTTATAACTACAAGCATTATAACATTATATTTGTCACCTATGTTACCTCATTTAGCTGATTATTTAGCCTACAGGCGTTTCAAGGACAAGCTCACTGAAACAACCTGGGGTTAATGATTTTAAAATGTGAGAGTTCTTTCAAAAACATGTAAAAATCTTACAGTCCCCAAACTTTTCGATAGTAGTGTACTGTATGATTGAGGTTTTGCTTACTGTAGTCATATGGTTCATAGCCTTTGACAGGAGGTCCGCTCAGCTCTGCAGCAGGCCATCAGCATGGAAGGATCTATGGACACAACAAGCCAAAGATATTTAGTATAAAATGCCAGGTTTATTACAAGGAAACAAGCTAGAGCAGAGGTGGCAAGAATAATATAATTGTTCTTTAATAAAATTAAGATAACAGAATTTATATGTTTAGCTTTAGAATTCAGTATTGTACATACAGTGTCACTTTTGTTTGGATGTCAAAGTCTTAACTAATAAATGAAAAATATATAATTTTGCAAAAGAAAATTGCAGATGCATGGTGAAAAAAGTGAAATATATTGTGAAATAAATGCATATTAAATTATTTAATGAGATTTCTCAGTTCACCTGTGTTTCCTCCTCTTTCAGCAGCTTCCTTCAGAAATATTGAAATCTTTGGAGCTTCCCTTTGTTGTAGAGGGGATTTTCTGTCGCCCCTGAAATTACAGAACAGATTTTATCAATATTTGTTTAGCATTAAAGATGAAAATGTGTTTGAAATAGTTTCAGCAAAATTTCGCACTCATGTAAGTGACGTCACCGATTGTCCGATATTGTCACATTTGAATTGAAATGGTGTAAGAATGAGGCTTTGTGCTTTTATTGATGGAAAAATATTTTTTTTCTCTTCTACTATTGTAGAAAAAGGTTTTCTTAGTGGTATAAAAGGTAAAATGGTAAATGTTGACTGTTTGAAAAAGTGTTTCATGTGAAAATTTATAATAAAGTATTTTTTTCTCTCTCTCATTGCTTCTCACAATTTAGGGGAAGATTCATAATGAATATCAAGATTTGTGCCAGCAGAATCATGAAGCATCTCTCATGCAATGTGAGGTGGTTCTGCGTGAGGTGTTTGATAAACTGGAAAAAGGCATTTCTGATGGATTATACCTGAAACCTGGAGGATACCGACAGTACAGAGACATGCTCGCACAGCTGGCTGAGGAGTACAGAGCAAGAACACGGTCACAAATAATGGTACAGAACATACATGAATGCTCTGCTTGTGCTCTATTGTTCTAGATAGTCTCAAGTACAACAGCACTGATAGACACCTTTAATGCTGATAAAGATTAAAGATGAAAAACGTGAAAAACTCTCAGGTTGTTCTAAATGTGTTTGCTTTAGGTTTTTCATAAAATTAAACTTTTTAAAGCATGTAGCAGACCTGTCAAACCTGAAGCCCCATGACTCGTGCTATATTTGAAGTTATGCAAGATATGCATAATGCTGTCTCCAGATATGCATTTATGCTGTCTCCAGCTAATTTATAACAATTTTGATATATTTGGGTGAACTATTCCTTTAAGTATGATTTGTTTCTATCAAAACAACACTCCCACTTTTAAGAAACAGACATTTTTAATGATTAGAATTTTTTTTTCCACAGTGTGAGGAAGTGTTGAGTAAGTTTTTGAAAGCAAAGGAAGAGGTTGGAAATATGATTCTACAAGCCGACCAATCTCTCGGTGCAGCGGAACAGGAAAAAGAGGGTACAATTCAAATCAGCTGCATACTTTTCTGTCAATCAAGGCTCTCATGATACACAAGTTCAATCAGAGAACAGAAACAAACAGATTTGTGATTCACTTATAGCTGCAGTAGCTCACACTTTCATTACTATATACTTCTCTTATGTATGTGTATTGTCTAGCTGTTGGGTCAGAATGAGTGTGCAGACTAAACTTTCTCTTTCTCTATACAGTGCAGAGATTAAAGAATGAGATCTTAGAGCAGCGGCAAAGAGGTCTCGAGGAACAGAACCGGTTACAAGAGCAGGCGTTTAAAGACATGCAGAGAACCCATGATGAGCATGTGAATCAGATCATTCGTCAGATGGAAAGAGAGCAAGAGAGAATGAGAAGAGACAATGAACGAGTCCTGGAAGCCAAACTGAGGGTAAGAACAGGACACTCACTCTAAAAACTCTCACATGTTCAATGCTGTGTTAAAAGAAGAACATTTTGTAAGTAAATAAAAAAAAGATCTATCACAATTCGGTATGCAAATCAATGTGAGAAACATGAATTTCATCACATAATGAGATGAAACTCAGTGAGTTGAAGTAATCGCTATTGGTGGCCTATTTTTGAATAGGTGAACGTTATTTCAATGGAATATGGGAGATTTTTTTAAATTAAAAGAAATGCCTAAAGGTTTGAATAGAGTCAGTACACTAAGCAGTTTGGTCTGAATTAATTGCAAAGGTAAAAGGAATATTCAATGTAATATACCAATATATTGCAGCTTGCATTCAGCAACATTTTAGCAAATGTATAATTTAAGTCACACTGTCTTTAAATGCATATATACAGAATAAACAAATGTAAGAAGTAAAGTAGAACATATAAATGTTTATATAAGTATATAGAATATGGGTGATTCTCTGTAACAGTTTGAATTGATTAGATATATTGTCTGAGTTTACAAAATTGCTCTACAGACTGTGTTTTTGAGGTTTACTGAATGTGCTTATGGTCTACATTAGGATTAGACTTTCTTTATTCAGGCGCTGTTTGTGTTGCAGGAGAAGGAAACTCTTCTACAGCATGGCTTCCAGAAGGAGGCTGCCCGAATGCAGCGCGAGATTGACAGCCTGAAAGCAGACATGAATAAACAGGAGACGTCCCAACCCTCCACGATAAGCAAGGTTTTGGACGGTATCGGCACTGCGGCGTCTTTGGTCTTGCCTGGCTTCCTCCCTAAAGTAGCTGGTATTGGTCTGTCCTTGCTCTCAAGACTGTTTTGAAAATGGATATACATTATTCACACACTCACCTAAAAATAGGCTATATATGTTATTCTCCAACACAGCTTGAATTGTCCAGCAGCTACTTGCCATTGCTTGTGAAATTGAGTTGCTGTTCTCACAGATGCCATTCACATTTAAAGCCCAGTTTATTAACTGCCAAGCTTGCAGCAACATTTGTTATGATCTATAAACAAAGCTGTGCTATCAGAGTGATGGGAGTGATGTAACTTTAAAGTGATTCACGTAATCTGTGAATCCTGGCGTAAATCTTCCTGGGTACCTTCCAATTTATAGGCCGATATTTGGCCATATTGAAACTGAGACTGAGACATATTATGACATTGGCCAATATCTGTGTCCAGTTGGCAAATTAACAAAAGCCTTGTCAGTGGACAATAGAATTGTAATTTCTTTTGTGTTTAAAGTTTTAGTTAACAGACCAAGTGATCTTAAACTGATTTATTCACTTTTTTATTGTTTTTGTTTTTACAAACTAATAAAAAATAGTGGAGCGATATCAGAAAGGAGTTTCTCAGAGAAAAAATGCAAAGAGTTTGAAGTTATCATCATCTACAGTGCATAATATATCCAAAGATTCAGAGAATCTGGAACAATCTCTGTCTTGTAAGGGTCAAGGCCGAAAACCATACTGGATGCCCGTGATCTTCGGGCCCTTAGACGGCACTGCATCACATACAGGAATGCTACTGTAATGGAAATCACAACATGGGCTCAGGAATACTTCCAGAAAATACTGTCGGTGAACACAATCCACCGTGCCATTCACCGTTGCCGGCTAAAACTCTATCGGTCAAAAAAGAAGCCATATCTAAACATGATCCAGAAGCGCAGGCGTTTTCTCTGGGCCAAGGCTCATTTAAAATGGACTGTGGCAAAGTGGAAAACTGGCCTTGTCCCAACTTTTTTGAGATGTGTTGATGCCATGAAATTTAAAATCAACTTATTTTCAGTTTAAACATTTGATATGTCATCTTTGTTGTATTCTGAATAAAATATTGAAATATGAAACTTCCACATCATTGCATTCCTTTTTTAATCACAATTTGTAGAGTGTCCCAACTTTTTGGGAATCGGGTTTGTAATTTAACATTAATTAGCAATGAAGGGCTATTTATAGTTTGAGTCTTTTCACCTGGAGCCTGTAATCAAGGATGTAAGGAAGGATGTCTGACACAGCGCTGATAACAGGCATTGCACATTCCTTCATAAAACAGGCAGAACTTTTCTCTTTCTTTTCTTTAAGATTCATGTCTTCATCCAGAAGATCAGCTTTCTCCCTAAAGCCTTTGTTTAGCATCTCCTCCTGCTCCTTCAGTTTGCTCTCAATGGCTCTGTCTAGCTCCTGCTGCTGCTGCTCCCGCTCCTCCTTGAACTTCTCCTCCATCTGCCTCATTCGGTCCTCCTGACGCTCTTTTTCTGCCGCCATCATTCGTTCATTCTCAATGCGTTTCTCCTGTTCCTCTTTACACTTCTGTTCCAGCAGAGCTTTCTTCTCCTTTTCCTCTGTCAGTCAAGATAAAAAAGAGAAATGATATGAAAAATTATGCTAATACTAAACCTCCAGGATCTGAACTCCGAGATGCCTTAAATATGAAACAGCCTAATGAATTAGAAATATTCATAAGGTTGGTAAAGATTTACCTTGAATCTTTCTGTCGTTTTCAGTGAGTTTTGTGTCTGTGTAGAGGATGCTGTTTGCTTCAGCTCCTCGATCATTCAGAAACCCGTTCAGCACAGCCTCAGCCTGCACATAAACATATATATTAGTATTAGAGCACATTTATAAACACTCATAATAACCCTATGTGCATTTTGTAAAAACACAGAATGTGTCCTCACCGATACACCTTTGTTGGGTTCTCTGCGGTACTGCTCAACGATGGCGTCTCTGTCTCTGCAGTAGAGTTCATATCCTCCAGATTGACTGTACTCTCCATTCTGCAGCCGTTTATTCATGTCAGAGAACAGATTGTTCAGCAGATCTCTGCACTTTCTGTGACGCAATCTCATTGTCTTCCAGCAGGCCTGTATAGAGTACTTATGTTCTCCTACACATACAGTACATACATCACATATACACACTGTAAAAAGTGTTACTAGTACTAGCTGAGTTATTGGTTAAGATATAAATAACTGTCTGTACCCCCTCCAACTTCCCAAAAAAAAAAAAAAACCAAGGACAATATTTAAAAACTTTAGCTAAATAGAATTTAAAATAATGCATAATGATTAAATTAACAAACCTTTGCACATTTAAGAATATAGCTGCATTATTATGAGTGTGCACATAATTGTGGATTTGAAACTCACCACCAGTTTTATTAGGTATTCTCCTTTTTCATCTTTAAAGGAGCGTTTCATGAACTCAGCGGTGGCCAGACTGCTGAGCTTCTGGTGCTCGAGGAAATGTCATCCACATTTACTGGGAACTTTTTCTTCACCTGCAAAGAACATGATTTGTCATTGTTTGCCTTTATTTACTGAGTATTATCATAAATGGATAACATATGATGCAAATGACCTGTATATGTATATTTGTGTATAATTTAATTACTCATAACATTATATTAATCAAATAAATAAATAAAAACTCTAAGGACAGGCAGCTTTAGATAAAAAATAATAAAGATAATAAAGTACAGTTTGCTGAATAAAAGCACTGACTGAATATTGGTTGAATATAGGTTATTCTGTTCTTAAAACTTCCATGCTTTATGATGTTACAATAAATATGATTTCATTAGAATAGTTGGTTTATTTGCATGCTCACATATTGATTATAAAGGGCAAAGGTCAATGCAGAAAAAGCAACGCTCTGGGCAGAGGTGCAATTAATAACCCTTACGCAAATGAACCATGGTTTTACTACAAATAAAAAATAAATAAATAAATAAAAAAAATAAAAAAATAAAAAAACACATGGTTATTGTAGTTAAACCACGGTCACCACAAATTAACCATGGTTTTGCTACTCTAACCATAGTTTAACCATGGCATTTGTGGTAAAACTGTGGTTATATAAATGCCAATCAATTAGCCAAAAAAACATGGTTGCTACACTTTTACTACAATAAAACCATGGTTATTTTTCGTAAGGGTAAGCTTATCATTTAAACGCTTTTTAAGCAAACCAGAATTAATTTAGGTAAATGTGTGTGTTAAGTTAAGGCTGATACGCGCGGCGCGCCACTCGTACAGCGCCTGACTGAACTTGAGTTCTATTTCATGCCTTGTGCTTGAATGTTCAAATACACAGTATGTGTCAAAATCCCCGTCTTCGCGAGTGTCCTCGTAAAACTTAGTCATTTGTGTCTTAAATAAACAAATGTTAACCGTTTAAGATAAAGCGTGTGTAGTAGTAGGCTATATATGAGATCCTGGTAGGCTATTAATGAGGTCTTAAAGGTATAGTTCACCCCAAAATGAAAAATCTATCATTTACTCACCCTTAAGTGGTAAAGGGACATGTAGCATTGCATAAGTGCTACTACTAAGAGTGCAATGTCAATACTGCCTGATTTAAATTTCGCATAAGCTTAATTGAATTGATCTAAATAGAGAAAAATATAAATGCCCATTTTTGTCAAAAGACTATATATATAAAAAAAACTACTAAAATTAATGTTGGTAACGGCAGTTTGACTAAAAGTAATGATTAAAACTTGACCAAAAAATAAATAAAATAAAAATGCAATGACTTATCGTCGACTAAAACTATGAAAGACAAAATGACTAAAATGTGACTAAGACTAATAAGCATTTTGGTCTGAAGACGAAGACTAAATTAAAAATGTCAAAATTAACACTGATGTGGCGAGATGAAACCTCATGAAGCATTGACGCTTTTTAGCCAAATGGTTCACACAGGGTTAATTTCTTGAGGCTTCATTTGCTCACAATACCACATGGTGGTCCAAAAGTGTAAAACAAGCAGATCCATTACAGATAACCTGATGTGATCTGTGATGCACTGTATTTTGCGTCAGTTAAGGCTTAGATATAAGAAAGAAAGAAAACAAGTTCCTATCAAACTGGAAATTGGCTGTGTTTAACTGGGCAGAGGGCAAGAGTCGAACCGCTTCCTGAACTAGCCAGGCTGAAGCGAGGCTTCGGACGTCATCGATGACGTCATCGGGCTAAAGCGATTAAAAGTGTCGATGCGCGCTTCACTGAAAGCTTCCGGGATTTCTCGACAACACGGTCCGGCACAGAACGTCACATCACTAAAACATGTTGACATTTCTTGTATTATGAATCCTCACCCTTGTTCATAATAAAAAATAAATGGAGTGTAGAAGTTGTTGACGTCAGCTTCTAAGGCCGAAGGTCGGGAGTCAAATTGACAACAAAAATTTTGTGACGAAAACAGTTTCAAGACCTACAAGTTAAATAATTTTAATCTGATGAATTTAATGATTGTAACAGATTGAAGAATACAATGGTTACATCCAAACACAAACAGTGTGTACTAAATACAGGCAAACTTTAAATTATTTACAGTCTTATTGTAAATTAGGACATTAGAACTATAAACCAATTTGTAATTTAACAGTGATTTGCACTGAATGGGTATTTATCGTTTGAGTCCTTTCATCAGCACCCTGTATTGGAGGACGGATGGAATGATGTCTTTTACAGCAGTGAGAATAGGCACTACATACTCCTTCATAAAACCGCCAGAACTTTTCTCCTCCTTTTCTTTTTTGAGATTCTTTATCTCTTCGTCTAGAAATTCAGCTTTCTCCCTAAAGCCTTTGTTTAGCATCTCCTCCTGCTCCTTCAGTTTGCTCTCAATGGCTCTGTCTAGCTCCTGCTGCTGCTGCTCCCGCTCCTCCTTGAACTTCTCCTCCATCTGCCTCATTCGGTCCTCCTGACGCTCTTTTTCTGCCGCCATCATTCGTTCATTCTCAATGCGTTTCTCCTGTTCCTCTTTACACTTCTGTTCCAGCAGAGCATTCTTCTCCTTTTCCTCTGTCAGTCAAGATAAAAAAGAGAAATGATATGAAAAATTATGCTAATACTAAACCTCCAGGATCTGAACTTCGAGATGCCTTAAAGATGAAACAGCCTAATGAATTAGAAATATTCATAAGGTTGGTAAAGATTTACCTTGAATCTTTCTGTCGTTTTCAGTGAGTTTTGTGTCTGTGTAGAGGATGCTGTTTGCTTCAGCTCCTCGATCATTCAGAAACCCGTTCAGCACAGCCTCAGCCTGCACATAAACATATATATTAGTATTAGAGCACATTTATAAACACTCATAATAACCCTATGTGCATTTTGTAAAAACACAGAATGTGTCCTCACCGATACACCTTTGTTGGGTTCTCTGCGGTACTGCTCAACGATGGCGTCTCTGTCTCTGCAGTAGAGTTCATATCCTCCAGATTGACTGTACTCTCCATTCTGCAGCCGTTTATTCATGTCAGAGAACAGATTCTTCAGCAGATCTCTGCACTTTCTCTCTGACGCCATCTCATTTTCTTTCAGCAGGTCTACATAGTGTATATCTATGTTTTCCTAAACATACATACACACACATACAGTACATACACCACACATACACACAGAGTAAAAAAGTCATGTTATATTAGCTGACTTATTGGTTAAGGATAACTCAAACTTCCTAAAATAAAAATATAATTTATTTTACTGCACACACAAGGACAACACTTTAAATTGTATTTAGCTTTAGTATTTAAATAATGCATAATGATTAAATTAACAAACCTTTGCACATTTAAGAATATAGCTGCATTATTATGAGTGTGCACATAATTGTGGATTTGAAACTCACCACCAGTTTTATTAGGTATTCTCCTTTTTCATCTTTAAAGGAGCGTTTCATGAACTCAGCGGTGGCCAGACTGCTGAGCTTCTGGTGCTCCGAGGAAATGTCATCCACATTTACTGGGAACTTTTTCTTCACCTGCAAAGAACATGATTTGTCACTGAATGTCTGTAACAATTAAGTTACAGTTCTTAAATTAAAACTGGCAGCTTTATTTATTTACTGAATAACAACATGTTAAATGGATAACATGA